>PQWD01011022.1:0-118861 GCA_019425675.1 Leucinodes orbonalis | reverse complement strand
GTCAGTAATGGGAGCGCATGAATCACGCGCATCTCTGTGCGCACGCGCAATTATTGCCACTCTCTGACTTGATATAAGTGTTTATACAGTCACCGCATGTTTAAAATTGGTAATGATTTTAAATAATAATACATTTCGGGTGCTCGTAGGTGAGGAATGTTGCCTTCCGATCCGGAAGTTTCAGGTTCTAATCCCGCCACGTACAAATGTCTTTTCAAATTTCGAAATTATACTTACGTACGTTTATCTTACGCTCTTATGGTGAAGCAAAACAACATGAGGAAACCTGCACACGTCTGAAGAGATTCAATGGTTGTGCGTGAAGTCGGCTAATCTACACTAGGCTTGTGTGGATGAAATAAAAAATAAAAAGCGGTTTAGGGGCAAAATATTCAGCAGCGATGGCAGCGTTCTCTCGATCCACTTAACCATTTAAGGATAGGTGAAACGAGAATAGTCTTGCACTGATATCTTCAGACCGCCTGCCAAGTTTTCATCATCATCATCAGCCTATAACAGCCCACTGCAGAGCACAGGCCTTCCAGCACAGCATAGATATGGAAGATTGGGCCGGAGCCCACCACGCTGGTCCGATTCGGATTTGTGGGTGTTAAAGACTACCGTAACCGACGGCTTAACATGCCCTCTTAAGCTTCACATTTTATTCGTACAATTAGGTGATTCAGCCTGCAATAATCGCACAAAGTGACGTTTCCCCGTGGGAATCGAACCCATGACCTGCGGGTCACGCAGCGATCTTGCAGCGATGTTATATTCCTACACGAAAACAGTTATTGTACTCGGACTAAGCCAAGGTTTTGGATATGTCAAATCCCGTACCTTTAATGAACCTTCAGCCCAGCAGTGGGCTGTCACGCTATAAGTACCACTATTTTGGTATATTTTTAACTACCAGATTTAAACGCTTTGGTATATTAAGAACAGTCATCATCATCATCTTCTCAGTGGAAAACTACCTCCCGAACCAGTGGTAGCTTCATTTGACATTCATAAATGTTCTGTAAGGACCTAAACTGAATAAACACTTTTCATTTTCAGCGTTATTCCTGGTTACTTTCGGAGCTCGCTTCCCGAAGCCCAGGGTCTGCTTTCCGACACTTTTCTTCGATTCTCCACGAACTTTAGCATCCATAACTGTTACACCATTAGCACGCATGTCATCCTGTACAACGTGAAGCCAACACTTCTTCTACCCCTATTTAGAACAGTCTCTTTCCTAAAACTAATCTGTACCAATTTGTTTGAAAAACTCAATAAGTGCTATCTAAGTGGATGCTTTAAGTGATAATGTTGTCTTTCGGGCGACTGCAAAAGTGTTTATGTAAAAAAAGTAAGTAATTTTACAAACGGTAATGCGATGACTTCACAAGTCTTAGGGTTGATAGCGCTCTGGTCTTATACCTACATAAATAAAATAAACTGCTCGGTACTGACTGTAATTTGAAAAGAATTGGTATTTTTCATACCATAAGTGAACGGTACGGTCAGTGCGCTCACCTGGTGGAAAGTGATACGCCTGACCATAACAGAAGCAATGTTGAAGGAAATTAATAACAGTAGGTAGTCATTATTTTCCCGTCAACACTGCTCTGCGCCTGGCACCCGAGACAACAGATGTTAGGTCTCTTATATCTGGTAATTTTACTAGCTACAGTGCTCTCATCTCGAAACACAGGAGTTCAAAACACTCCTATTTCACGGGACGATATCTGGCACTGCGCGGTACCTACCTAGACGACTCTGTACCAAGTCTAACGCTTGTTTTTTGGGTCAAACCTATTTCAACTGTGGAACGTTCGGCGTAAAAAATTATCTTTCAGAAAATCCGGCATTTCAACCTGCAACCATAATTACAGCCATTATAACTATAGCTATGTAGCCTTTTTTGTTAATTAACCTTTTGAACACCAGGATTCATTGTCATTGGCGTTTAAAGGATTCCCCATCATTATCAGCCTATAAAGGCACACTGCAGGGCACAGGCCCTTCCGTACAGCTTAGCTACGAGGAGATTGGGCCATAACCCAGCACGCGGGCCCATGCGGATATGTGGGTGCTCACGATTACCATCCTAAGATAGTAACCGGGACCGACGGCTTAACGTGCCCTCCGAAGCACATAATCATCTTTCTTTTCGAACAATCAGGTGATTAATAAAATATATCCACTGACATTCACATCTAGCCCCAATCAACTTATATACATACATTTTATTTTGTAAATACATACATATTATACCTAGAAAGCACCAAGACCATTACAAACAGACATGTTCATGCACACAAACGTTTGTACATATTGCCGGAACCCTTGGTAGCCGAGGTCTCGACCATAACACCATCATCAAATGATTCAAGCGTGCAATGTTATAAGGGTTAATAATTCATTCTTTATATTTATGTTATATTATGTTGGCCGCTGGTCTTTACAGCTTCACCGGGCAATTGGCGAGCGCAGATGGCTCTCAAAATCGCGACTATCATGTGACTCAGCATGCAATGTTATAAAAAGCAGAATTCCAAATTTCACCCACACCATCTAGATACGACGGTTCGTTTTGGTCGACATTTTCTGCCACGTACTATTCACTTATGGAATCAGTTACCATCAGAAATGTTTCCGGAACGATATGACATGGCGTCTTTCAAAAAGAGAGCGTATTCTTAAATAAAGGGCCGGCAACGCATCCCTGTGACCTCAGCAAATTGCAAATGTCCATGGGCATAGGTAACACTTTTTATCAGGTGAGCCGCATGCTCGTTTGCCTCCCTATTTTATAAAAAAGGGTTAATAATTATTTGTTTATACGTATGTTATATTTTGACCGTATCGACAGCCCTGCTATGTGACATTCCGCGCGTGTCGGACACGGGCTACCGGCGGTTATCTCTCGTCACCCGCGCCAATCGCTCACGCCGATACCGGAGTAAAACCTTTTGGAGAGCGATGCGTTCAGCCGACACTTTTGGCAGTAATTAATGCGGTCGTACCATGACTCGCTTTTAAGTTGGACACATTAAAGGTTAGGCTGTTATTACGTAGTTGTTTCGGCAATGGACATTTAAGGGTGTTATGATTGGTTTCAACCTTTGTATACGGTACACTAGTTGTGCTCCCCGGTTTATTGTATCACAGTAAATCATAGCATAATATGTGTTGATTCAGGGTTGCAACTTGCAGCAAATTTTATTCAAAATTGTATTAAAATTGTTTTAGCCGTTTACACGTGAAGAAGTCACAAACATACACGTTTAACTTTCGACTTTTCAATATTAGTATAATTGCCGCGTAGGTGGATATAATTGATAGCATTGAAATGTAGCTTTTTGTACAATAAAAAAAATCTCAATATAATGAGACTTGTTTTATTTAATATTATAAGTCCTTTAGCAAACGATTTCAATTCGCATACAAAAGTTCACGTACATTTTATAGGGCGAGTAGTTTTGTAAGCTCGATCAATAGCAATGATCGGTCATAAAGACCTCTACCCACGGTATACAGTACCTCCTACACTTAAACATCGAATAAACTTGATAAAGACGTGTGGTGACGGCGGATCAGAATCCATGGGTCACCCGTAGTTTTCTGGGTGCCGTAAAAGGATAAAACATTCTGCAGGTGGACACTGAACTTTCTCATCACACATTTTTAGGTACTATAATCTCCAACACATCTCCTAAGTGTGGAAACTATGACAAGTTCTTCGCTATCGGAGAAGACGTTTTAAACTCATTAGCGGGCCGTTATGGATTGATAATGAAAATATGACAACAAAAATTACCTGTATTCTTTGTCAGCCTCCAAATGTTGTGAAGGAATATACCTATTGGCAGAAGTACCTATCCCACTTCGTCGTCATTACATCGTCATAGTAAGCATAATATAGAAGGTGGTAAGCCCAATAGACTGCCATGCCAGTAGCGGCTGGACAGATCAATGGAGGATTTTAGTCGTAATTGGGAAGACCGCAGTATACCGCAATTCGAAAAAGAATAATTTATTGAAAAAAAAATTAATGTCGTACTGCAAAATGTGTTAGAGTATATTTAATTAAACCTCATTTATATATTATATACTCTGTACTGTGAAGCAGCACACTATCATGACGATGCCATATATAATCATAAGGATTTCTGGTCACTTCGTCTCCAGCAAAATCTAAACGTAAAAAAATCTGAGGCCTCTGATTACACGACCTAGTGTTGGACTAGTCAACACTGAGAGGCGATGCCAGTTGTCGTAACAAATTACTTGGTTACAAAAACGACGTGGTGCTTACAACACTAAGACGCTACGAAATAATGGGGTCAAAGTAGTCAAAGGGGCTTTCGCGTTAGGCTGAGAGCAATCTGCGCTCGCAGGTAAAGCTGGAAAATCCATCAGTGGCTATCAGCGACTAGTCCATCCGATAAAATGGGCGATAAATTAAACAAGATTGTTAGGAGTCACCAAATATTGGTTTTCATCAACATTGCGATTGTCTTGGCAAGTTATCCTTTGCAATCGGGACAGATAAATACTCATCCCTTATAATTAGTATACATAACTAAACGTTTAATCGGAGACCGGCCGTATAAAAGCCCTATGGATCACGGCCGGTTGTAATTACAGGCATTTTATTATAACTCATAAGATACATGAAAAAAATTAGGTGGAAAATAAAGTATTCGATGAGTACAATTGAGTTTTCAAAGGGCTCAATTCCTTCACGAACGTGAGTCGACCACTATCAAAGGTACGTCCTTTCAATATGGTCTTCTCACGTTCGTATATGAATATAGCTTGACGACCTTTGAAAAATCAATTCTACTCATTGAATACTTTATTTTCCCGTTATTTTTTTTCATGTATCTATGATTTATAACAACAATGTCTGGTATTACAACCAGAAGTGAGGTCTTTATTGTTAATTTCTTGATAATAAAAAATATTTTTCTACTATCTATATAATTTTTCCTTGTAGTATACAAACCAGTGTCTCAGTAAGGAAAGGCCGTGAGGGGTTCCACGTATGATTAATAGTTGTAATTAGTCGTAATCAAAACGCGGGCCTTGATCTACGGCCGATCAGATAAACCATGATTAACGGGCTCTCGATACCGGACACTGGAGAAAAAAGTTTATTCAATTGCGTTCGCTTGTTTAATATTATTTGGTTGCGATTGGGTCGCACTTTCACGATATTTCCGGATCTGCGTCAGCCCATGTCTCGCTGCTGGATAGACGTGTGGGAAGACGGCTTTATACGAGTATACTCGCAATATTTTAAAATCGGATATTCCGATTTGCGAAAAAATAAAAATCTACTGACATTCACACAGTATCATCTGGTCCCAGAACTTAGCATCTAGCCTGAAACGAAGAAAAGTAATACAAGTTTAAAATAATATAATACCCGAATATAATATGCTACTTTTAAATTTTAAAGGCTACTTTGAAATAATTGAACGTTTTAAATGGTATACAATTAACACTTAACTTGTGATCCATTAACGGATATGTGGATGCGACCCCCCGCTGGTCTGTAATGCGATTATGTAGTAATCAATCGATTATGAATGTGTCATCAGGGATGCCTATTATTTGTTTAATTTGATACGCGAACTATTTTAAATTACGTATTTTTATTTATATACACAAAAATACGTAAGATAGTAATAGTCTAGTCATTGTCTATGGCAAGTAAATCAATGTAGTTTTTAATTTTTTTCAATGACTATGTATATATATACTATGTACTTAATTAAGTATCTAGCTTAAATCGAAAATTTAACGCTTATTAAATTTGGAACACTTTGACACAGAATAAATGACATATTTATTTTAGATACAGATATTTCTGTATCTAAAAATAAATTATCATTTATATTCACGATCTGCTATTTATATGAACTTATAAACAAATATCATTATATTCCAATTCCAAATGATTGGCTTGGTTTGTTGGACTTTGTTTTTCAAAACAGTCAGATAATCATATTTCGAACACTAGAAACAACCAGAAACTTGCCGTTCTAAATCTCAAATTGCATAAGGTCGAGAACTCATTTGTGGATTAAGCATCAAAATATTTAAGAAGCTACCACAACGTATAATTGATTTACCTCTGCAGAAGTTTAAGTCTCATGTAAAATTAATTTTAATAAAAAAAAGCTTACTTCAGTATCGAAGATTATATAAATGATAAAAACTTATGGACATGTTGATCTCCATGCCTGCACTACTGTTTTTTTGTTATCATCTATTTATATTTATATTTTACTTAACTGCTTAATAATACTTTTGTAGATTATTATATTTTACTAATACTTAATATTATAAAAATTGTGAATATAATTTGCATTATATAATTATTTTGATAACAAAGGATAAATTCTGTACAAAACAACGCAGCCCTGAGCCGGCACTCAGCTGCTTTCACCACTTGGGTGTCAAATATTGACATTATTAAATCCAGGTGTCCGATTTGTTAATTTTAAAATCCTTTTTGTTACGGTCAGTTATTCAGACAATCGTAGGCTCATAATATTTAACCATATTATATTGTTGGTAATACATATTACCAATGATTCATAATGCAAATGGTTTCTGTTCTTTGAATAGTTGGAAAGAATATTTTAATATGGAAAAATATATTTCATAAACATAATTCTATTTCAGAAAAAGTTGCTGTGTATCAATACTATTGCGCTAAACTAAGCTATCGATAGTATATATGATTTTCGAGGTAAACTATAGATAGTCCAACTATTCATAGTTCGACAACAGTAGTTCTAGAAGTAACAACTAAACATTAACACGAAGTGTAAATAGAGCTCAGTCAGCTCTGTATAGAATTTAAAATTATGATGAAGAGATAAAGAAAAAAAATATTTTTTCAATGATAAGTTAACGTATTTGTGGCCTTTACGGCCGTTCAAAAATTGCCATCGCGGACGGTATTTCACGTCCACACGGCGGGTATTGGTAAAGTTTTCAACTAGCAATAATCGCACCTCGGATTAACCTCATTGGTTACGATATTGCCTCTGCGCAAAGTTAAATTGTACAAAACTCTCGGACAACCGTATCAATCGAGAATCGTAATGTCTGCGCGATGCAAACTACTACCAGCGCCATCTGTTGAGGTTTTGCGGTACTGCTATGACGCGTGTAGACCGTGTGTAGTTTTGTTGTGAACTAGAGCGGAGATACAATGTACATGTCTTACTTCAAGGTATTATTATATAAGTACCGTGAAAACTTTGTTCTACTGATATAATTATATATAAATTATCATATGCCTACAAATAATTTCAGATAAAGACAACCAGTTTCTTCGAGTTTGAAGTTCCAATTTCCGCAAAAAAAAAGAAATACGCCCGTCGCTATTCTTTTTCGATAAGCTACCTATGTTTGATTTTGTTCCGCTCATTTACAGGTTGGTATGTATTTCATTTTGATGAAGTTGGTTTTCGACGTACCAAACAACAATAGAAACGTACAGAAGTTTAGAAAGATACACTGTGGATTGATATTTAGTGTTGTGGTCATTAGAAAAAGATAATTTAATGTACAAAATACTATCAAGGTAAATCAGAAAATACAAAACAAAAATTTGAAATCATCGATATCCCGAAGCCGGCACGTATCGTCAAAATAATTCGACAAACGCAATCATATATTTCGCAGCTACCAATCCACGTAAGGTATGGCTGTAAAATTAGATGCCAGTTTAATTTAAGAGGACTGAAGCAAATGTTCGTAGTGAAAATATTTTGGCAATTCACGTGTTCTTCGTTGATGTCATTAAATAATTTTTAAAATTATGAATGTAAATGGAATGTGTCCGGAACGCCCGCTAGAAAACCGTATCAAAATAAGGTATTTAACGAGCAAAGATAGAAGCTAAAAGGTTACTGTAATACCCATAGATATAGAGCGCGCTAATTCTAAATCTATGGTAATACCGACACAGGTGAATCTTAAAACCTATAAAGAAATCAACCCAATATAAAATACTCAGTAACAGGGTCATATAAAAGATCACAGCCATGTTACTTAAAGATTTAATTCAAAACGGTTGCACCAAAATATATTTTTGTTTCCATAAAATAGGGCGGTATAACGGAGAAATTCCAAGAAATGAGATATGAAAAATTGACACGAAAAACTATGATATTGAATAGCATCTTATTCCTCAACTTCAAATTTATATTCACCTGAAACTCCCACTGCAAGGCAAAGTCTTTCCCAGCAATGGCAAATTTTTGGTAATGTTACAAAATCTTAAAAAAGTTTATCTTAAAACACATTTTGAATGAATCACACTTTTTCTGTGGGGGAAATATTAAGATTTAAACTTTATTTTTAATTTAACTGAGTAAGTAGTATAAACATTTTAAATTAAAAGCCCTTGATATTTAATTTTCGGGAAGGATGCGATTTGCAAGATTTTAATATTACATTACACTTTGTGAGTGCAAAATTTCATTGTTAAAGGTTCTTCATTGACAAATTATACTTTTTAAATCTGGCTAAAGTATATGAAATCCTTCATGACTTTTAATGTAGGCATCATCAATACCTACATTACAAATCATGAAGGATTGAAATTGCTGAAGTACTTAATAGACCACCATAACAAAAACATTATTCTTCATCTTCTGAGAAAACCTTTTATTTACTCAACAGTGGCGAATTGAGACACATTGTTAGACATCTTCTGGAGATGCCGTCACAGACAATGGGGATATAAAAAAATGTCATCAACATCATCACCTGCTCAATAAACGTCCCCACCGAGGGGCACGAGCCTACCCGTATAGGGTGATTAGGCCTTAGTCGTATTTTAAATGTATTATTATATACATTTAAAATTTCTGGTTTCTCACTTAACCCTTAACAAGTCCTGTAGATTTTTAATTCTCATGCAACGATGAAAGTTTGATTATATTATTTATTTTGTGAGTCGTGTCCGGTCATCGCAGCTGTGGGGTGTGACGAATGCGCGAAACGCGATGCTCTGTCCCTAGTTATGAATGGGCCGGGACGGGGTCACGAAATGTATTGTGACGTTTTTGCGGGGTCGCCGACCGCCTTCCGTGTATGAGGGTTGTCACTTGAGCCGACAGCGGTCTAGACAAAGTTACGAGACATATTAGGATCAGTTTTGAATTGAAAATTAATTATTTTCGAAAATCAAATGTACACACTTGAAAGTTTCTGCTTAGAGTAAATATAAACTGTTTAGATACTCTAAGGGTTTCTGACATTCATGTTCTTTCTTAAATGTTCTTAAGTATGTTAACTGACATATTAACTGAGCTAATACTTTTATTTGCAAAAGTAACTAATAAGGTATCAACTGACACTCTGTCCATATCTATTCTGTAGTTCAAAATAATAAAGTACTCGATGATTTCAGACTGTATGCTGAATGTCCTGGATCGGAAGGGATAATATGTAAAGGATTCGATATTTTAATAATTATAACGATAGTTCAGACTATCAGTGTAAGCATAGGCAATGAAACTGATTATGCCTTATTCTCAGTACAGGGAGCAAACAGCTTATTTGATATTAAGTGGTACAAGCTAACTCAGTTTTCAGTGCAACAACAGAATCAATTTAATTAAGAAATTCTTAATATTACGTGGCTTAGCAGCTTTACACGTCCATTATGGGAAACTGGGTGACAATTTTTATTCTGATCTGTTGTCAACACATAACACACTGCTGAACGATGGTTTACTCTAACGATTTCCACGCGGACTGATCTCTTGCAGTCGACATCCATCTGCTACCCGCTACCTTAAACGGGTCATCAGTCCATCTGATTGGGTTAGTTCTACATTCGTTTTCCGTCAACACACGGTATAAAATTTTTGTTTTATTGTGGTTATCGAAAATTTGCAATAATCGATTGAAATTTATCAATAAAATAATTTTAAAATGGCCGACGCATGCACATTGGACAACCTCCAGGTCGTCGGTCGTGACCCGACACGGTCCACCGCGCAGTCTCTTCCCACTGACCGACGAGCACTGTCACTGCACAAAAACTCACCAGAGAACAGCCAAATATAACCGTAAGATTTGAACCCATTGTTTAATGAACTCCGCTTTAGTAGCCGAAGACCGTGCACTCACGAATTGAAATCTATTTTAGTTAGAAACCTTTTAGACGAAACTATTTTGTTGTTACTTTTTCTGAGCACAATTTTATTGTTACAAGTGAATTGCAAGTCATCGATTCTTTTATTAATTTGCGGAATTTTCCATAGTTTATCCCAGCCTTGATTTTCATCCTTTTTTGTTGTCACCAGTTGGCAACTCAGCAGACGAGTTATTAAGGTCTTGGATACTATGACTTCACATATACGAGTATACAGGTAGTTGTTGCGTGCTAGTTTTGAGTATGTTTTTGTACATTCGTATTATTTATTGGATTTACCTATGTACTTAATAAATGTCTTCTTTTATTATTTTATTTCTTACTTTAGATAAACAAAAATCTAACTAGAAGCACAATCACGAACGTTTGTCAACTAAACAATGTCCGAGCCCCAAAAAATTTAGATGTGGTGCCCCAAAACATATACTGTCTTGCCCGAACTGTCCATCTTCGTGCGGTTTCCGGGACCTCTGGATTGCAAATGAAAGGGCGATTAACCACCACTAGTGGTGGCATTACCTTTTTTAACTTGCGAAACCATATCGACTCGATTAAAAGAAGAAGAATAGGCGCTTAAATAATAATTTTGAACCCGGATGCATATATTCAGGTCATAGCACTATTCATTTATAACCTAGCACCCAATACGATAGTGACGTAACCGCAAACGACATTTGACCGTGGCAACCGTAATCAATCAGATTAATCGATAATCGATATAGATCATCCTTCGGCGCAATCGATTCGAAATCGACTATCAATCGAGTCGGGGCCACCCCGAAACAATAGCAACCAAATGAGTTCATTTACTGGTTGAGTAATAGCTTTGTTCTATGGTAATTAATTGTGATTTGTTAAGAAATCTTAACAATAATTTTTCATTGAGCACATTCTTCTTAAAAGTGAAAGAAGTGGCTTTTATTTTCATCACAAGCCGTCTACTGCGGCAAGACAGGAATCAATGACGATTGAGTAAAGGTTTTTTATCGATTTGCTAAAGTCATTACGGACTTAGGTGGTAGAATTAATACTCAGTCGGTTTCGCAGGTGTCCACAACAGTGCTGGATATCACCTTGTGAAACATAAATACAGAACTTCTGTATATCATTAATTCGAATACGATAATTTGGATATAATTGAATTGCCATTTGTACCAGCACCAGTACTTACTGTCTAATATTACTGTCCAATGGTACAAATGACACTACCGGTGGTCCGGAAGATAAAGTATTACCATTTGTATCATTTATGGTACAATTAGGATACATCAATGCTATTTGTACCATGCGGTGTAATTAGTTGAGTTGTCGACTCTTACATCAGGGTTTCCGGGTAGTACAATGATTTGTGTGCATGAAGATGTCTATGTGTGGGTGATTTAAATGTATAATATGTATGTATTTACAAAAAAAAAGTATATGAGACATGTATACCACCATCCATTGTTCGGTACTTATATTACAGGAAAAATGCTTAGTATGGGACTAGATGGCGCTGTGTCAATGTCAGTGAATATTTATTTATTGACGGTACAAATGGTATAAATTAGTGCCATTTGTACCATCAATAGTACTTTCCAATTGTACAAAGGCACTGCAGCAAATCTTTTCATAT
The DNA here is from genome assembly GCA_019425675.1 of Leucinodes orbonalis. Lineage (NCBI taxonomy): Eukaryota > Metazoa > Arthropoda > Insecta > Lepidoptera > Crambidae > Leucinodes > Leucinodes orbonalis. The sequence continues at coordinate 107,066 of PQWD01011022.1, read as the reverse complement.
ATAAAATCTTGTCGACATCTAGCAACATCTGCAATAGGCAATCGCCGGATTGGTGAACAAAATTATCACTTGCTTTCGTGTTTCGAAAGGTCAAAGTTTACCCCCAAACTAAGGTACTAATGTAAGCAAGCAAAAAATCTGACATAGACCTGTTAATAAGTGGAGAGGAGTAGATTGGTCCGTAACCCACCACGCGGGCTCAATCAGGTCTGAACCAGTAGTCTGAACAAACATCTTAAAGCACGGAGGGACTCAAGACTATATTTTTCACCCACCTAACAACCATTCATCATCATCAAGCTCAAAATACGTCCCCACCAGAGGGCACGAGCCTACCCGTATATGGTGATTAAGCCTTAGTCGTCCACGCGGGCCCAGCGGATAGGCCAACTTCACGCACAACCTTTGAATCTCGTTTAAGGTGTGCGTAGGTTTTCTCAAGATGTTTTCCTTCACCGCAAGAGCGTCGGATATCGTATATACAATTTCGAAAATTCGAAAACACATTGGTACGTGGTGGGATTTGAACATGCGCCCCCCACAGTCCACACCATTGAGCCCTGAAGCTCTTACGAGCGTTGCGACCACGGAATTAATAATATTTCTCTTTTATTAATTTTATGATTGCGACATTGTCTACTAGACAACTTTACCGATACATAGAAGAGAAGACAAGTCAAAACGCGTTACCGAACCGGGATTCTTTGAAAAGTGAAATTGTCGAGCACAAAGGCCCTTATGCAACTGAGCACGCGCCGACCTGCCACACGCCACATTTCAATTATAGATACCAGCTTTATCCGTCAGATAACGCTATCAAAAAAGTGGTGCACCAGTCACAAGATGTAGCGGATGAAAAAATAAAATATTACTGTGAAGTCGTGTGGCTTATTGGTGTGGATTGTTGCCATCCGCACTGGAAGGTGCAGGTCCATATCCCGCCACTTACCAATGTATTTCCAAATTTTCGAAATTATATGTACGTTTACCCGACGTTCTTACGGTGAAAGAAAACATCGTGAGGAAACCTGCGCACGCCTGCGACGAAATTCAATGGTGATGCGTGAAGTCGGTCAATGCGCTCTGAGCCCGCGTAGACTAGGGCCTCATCATCCATTATGGATGTGATTAGATATAGATGGGTACATACGTGCCCCACGGTGGGACATTTATGAGCTGATGATGATGACTGTGAAGTCAAGTCCATGATCCATAGAACTCAAAAATACCTAGAATTTCATTGAATACAATATAAGAAGCTCGCCGGATCAGTAAATTGAAGTGTTAGTGGGCGTATGGAACGTATGGAACATACGAGATCTAGAATGGAGACAATGTCTTTTTCCGTCCGAGACACGATTGCGAGCAGACGTGTGCGAATTCTTCCGTCCGTGAATCAGTGAACTTTGTGCAAACGACCTCAAGCCTTTTTGTAATAAGAATTAGGCCACTATCACCTGTGCATTCCTAATTAAATATTCCATTTGTAACCGGCGTCTAGCGCCCACAGCTGTCGCATGCGAATCCAGCCCCGCACCTCTCCTCGCAGAAAGAGTGCAGTTGCCATTTTTTGACTCGCTCCTTTGATGCGTAGCTGCGCCTGACGTCACGAGCCGCCCCGCCTACCGGTCTTAGTACCTACTATAACTTGCTACGCCCGGCTACGTTATCTGAACTTCAGACAGCTATGAATAACAAATCGCTCTCGGAATCAAACATCAGTGAATTCGGTTTGGATAATACACCCCCGGATTTGTGTCTCAACGTACAAAAAGGATGAGAGAGGAAGACTTACCTGGTGAATTCAGTAGCTTTAAGGAGGAAATGAGAAAATTGATGACATCCTTTATGTCTACACAGCAAGCTCAGTTACAAGGCATAATTTCGGACCTAAAAGAAATACAACTAACTAGTTATAACATCGACCAGTCAATCAGCCTACTAACTAGTCAAAACGAGGAGTTTCAGAAAAAAATAAGCATATTAGAGACACAGGCTAAAATGGATCGAGAGAACATGGTGTTTCTGGAAGAGAAGATAGAGGACTTGCAACGAGTCTCACGTAAAACCAGTATTGAACTCAAAATGTGCCGAGAAAAACACAAAGGAGACTCAAGAAGACTTAATTAACATGTTGATATGTTTGTCCAAGAACATTAACGTGGACATGGAGCCTCGTGATATAAAAGATATTTACCGGTTATCATCCCGTAAACAGGACGCCCACTTGAGCAGCCCCATTATAGTGGAGCTTGGATCAACTTTGCTTAAATGTGATCTACTCAAAAAGGCCAAGGCATTTAATATTAGAAATAAAATAAAAATACAAGCGAAACACTTGGGACTCACAACCCAGGAGGATTCACCTGTGTTCATTTCGGAGCAGCTCACTCCCAAAGGAGCTCGTTTGTTTTTTCTGGCCCGAGACCTAGTGAAGACAGGAAAATATAAGTACTGCTGGACCTCCTATGGCAAGGTACTGGTTAGACAAGACGATAATACAAGAGTAGTTCATATTACTAATGAATCCCAGATACAAAACTTAGCCCATATTTCATGACTGATTCCTTATATAATTCAACCATATTTTTTGTTGTCTGTGACATCAGCTGTTTTATTATTTTGTCTCTTTTATTTGATTTGCATGTTAATAAATAGCCATACGTAGTCATAATAATTGTAGTAGCATACATAACACGGGTGTTATTCTAGGAAAAAGCTACATTCACCATACCTTTGTACATTTTTATACATAATAAGTAAAACCGTTGTGTAAACATACACATATTTTTCATTACCAATATATTATACCCCATACATATATAATGATATCATACATATATGCAGCCACTATTATTTGTCCACACAACATAGAACATGCATGCAATGTGATATGCCTAGGCATAGCATCATATACATACAGAATATAACCCTATATTATAATATACATATTTTAGTATTTTCTGTGCTGTTGTTTTGTTATGGTTTGGTCCACAGCTGTTTTTGTTCTTGTAATTCATTATTAATGTTGACTCTGTGCTTTTGTGCGCATTTTAACTTTACCTACTTAACCCAATACCATACTACCTACTTAAATATTAATAATATTATACCTTTGCTGAAACTACTAACGTATTTAATAAATATTATATGTGTGATAAAATCAACGAAATGAAATATATAGATAAATTAGATATAGCAAAAGCAATCAAGTGTGACTGTGCTGATCTCCCTAAATACTATAGCGCAAATAAATCTAATCTAACAATTATTTCACAAAATATCAGAAGCATCTACTGCAATTTCAATGACTTTCTAATTAATTTATCTTCGTTGGCCATCGAAGTTGATGTCATTATCCTATCCGAGTGCCGCTTACATGCTGATAAACCTATTCCAAATTTAAAAAACTATAAGGGATTTGCTACCACACGTCAACAGAACCAAAATGACGGAGTGGTTGTTTATGTTAAAGAAAGTCTAAAAGCAAAAGTGTCTGAAATTCAATTAACCCACGCGACGGCAATCCAGATAGATATTCTTGCCCACTCTATACTTGGTATTTACCGCTCACCGTCTAACTATAACGCAGTTCATTTTCTGGAATCGCTTTCTCATCACCTAACAAGTATTGGTTCTCGGAATAACATTATTATTGCAGGTGACATTAATATAAATATACTGCCCGTAGAACATGAAAAATCCTCGGACAAAAAAATCGTTTATCTTACCTTGACATGTTATCAGCATATGGAATCTTACCTGGACACACTATAGCCACGCGGGAAAGGACATGTCTAGATCATTTCATGCTTAAAATAAATACAAAAATCATTCAGCATTTATAGCTATTTTAAACACTACAATCACAGATCATTTGACAACCTTTCTGTCTGTAACTAAATCCAAACAAAAAGTATCAACAACCAAAAAGACATCTGTAACAAATTTGGAAAATGCTTTAGAACAATTAAAAAATAGTAATCAAATCAAGGAACTATTTCTCTACACCGATCCTAACTTATTAACTGATAAACTGATCCAAATCCTCTCTGAAAGTATACTCACAAATACAACTACAATAACAATTCCTAAAAGTAAGCGTATAATAAAGCCATGGATAACAAGCGGCATTCTAAAATGTATAAAAATCGTAATAAGCTCAGAAACTTCATCGACAAGACCCTGGAAACGATATAAAAAAATAACCTTTATGCGATACAGAAATTATTGCAATAACCTCATTAAAAAATTAAAAAAGACTGCATGATCGTAACTTACTCACTAAATCAATTCATGACAATAAATTACTCTGGGAAAACATAAAAAAGCTTACTTACACTAATAGTACTTCTAATGTAAACTCTGAATTGGAGAACTTAAAAGAAAATGCTCTGATTCTGCGAATTACATAAACAAATACTTCGCAAGTATTGGTAACACACTAGCTGAAAATATTAGCAAAACGTTAAGTGAAAACACTATTAATCAATACATTTCTGAATTGCCATCCAAGCCCAATAATTTGTTCTCTTGGATACGGATCCAGCAGAAATAAATAGTATAATCATGAACTTAAAAGCAAATAGTGCTCCGGATGGGATAATATTTCCACAAACTTTTTAAAGCATGTCAAAGATGCAATTGTGCCTATATTGACACACTTGGCAAACCTCTGTTTCGCGACAGNCAAGCCCAATCATTTGTTCTCTTGGACACGGATCCAGCAGAAATAAATAGTATAATCATGAACTTAAAAGCAAATAGTGCTCCGGATGGATAATATTTCCACAAACTTTGTAAAGCATGTCAAGGATGCAATTGCTTAGCAAACTCTGTTTCACGACAGGTATATTTCCGAATTCACTTAAAAGATCTATAATAACGCCGGTTCATAAAGTGGGAATAAGATAACATCAATAACTATAGACCTATAATCTGTCCTTCCTGTGTTAGTAAAAATTTTAGAAAAAATATTAAATACTCGTTTGCTAAGTTACCTTAATACTTATAACATTCTGTCTCCGAACCCATTTGGATTTAGACATGGAATCTCCACTGAGGATGCGGTTACACATATATTTACTTTACTTACTGAACAAGTTGATAAAGGCACAAAATGTTTAAGACTAAAAAAAGCCTTTGACACGGTTTCTTACCACATCCTCCTACATAAATTAGAAAAATTGGCATAAGAGATAATCAATAAAAATATTTAAAACTATTTGACCAACAGAAACAAAAGTAAAGCTTATTGACTGTTTAAGTGAAGACATTGAAGTTTCATGCGGTCTGCCCCAGGGAAGTGTGCTAGGCCCTACATTATTTTTAATCTATATTAATGACCTATGTATGAACATGTCCGCTGCTGATGTATACATATACTTCTATGCTGATGAACTGCAATCGTCTTCACCGGTAGCAGTTTGGTTGATGTGAAGGGGAGTGCGGAGAGGGGTTTAACTAGTATTGCGTTGTGGCTGAAAATAATTTACTAACTCTCAACACTGACAGACAATTATATATGCTTCAGTATTAAGAACAGCTCTCAGCATGCCAAGATTTTAATATAAAATACACACTTGCTCGAATACAAATGGCCTTGACAATACATGTAACTGTCCACGATTAAAAAAGTACAGTTCATCAATATTAGGGGTTGTACTGGACCAAGGTTATCGTGGTATCTCAAATTCAACAAATGTCTTCGCGTATACGCAAATTCAACTGGATTTTTAAGTCTGAGACACATAGCGCCTAAAGATATAGTAAGCACTTCAGGTAAGTCAATAAACCTACTGAACGTAATCTACACTTCTTTATTCAATCTTTTTTAATATACTGTATCCAATATGGGAGGGTGCTCTCAAGACACATTTTCTGGAGTTAAAGAGAGCACAACGTTCACTACTAAAAATAATGTACTTCAAAAAAAGGGCCTTCTCGACAGAAAACCTGTAATTGTATATCGTACAAAAGTACTAAAAACACATAAGTCTGTAGTCTACACTTCGCCTATAGAGGTAGGAGAAGAAACTACATAGTAGACATGCTCCTCGTAGAAAAACAAAATTTGCAAAAATACAGTTCGAATCACGATCAGCATTCCTGTATAATGAAGTGAATAAAGTACTACAAATATATAGTAAACCATTCCATGAGTGTAAATCGATTATTACTAGATGGATAAAAGAACAGAGTTACGAGGAGTTGGAGGCTTTCATGGACAACACAAGGTAATTAAAATTACTACTAGGAAGATTATGATGACCGCTGTAATATATGGTTGAGGTGCCTTCTGTCAAGCGTACCGGTTGGGTTCAATCAGTACAGTCACTTGTTTACTACTGTTATGTTGGTTTTCTGTGTGTGTAGTTATTTAATTTACAAATAAAAACTATATGTGTATGCTTAGCGGTTGATTAGAACCTATTCTATAGGTTACTCGCACGAATGTGGGCTTGACAACGCTGTGTGACTGTCAGTGGATTATATTTCATGTTTGCTGATATTTATGTGTATTTGAATATATCTAACATATACTTTTTTAATTTAGGTCCATAAAGAACACTCATGAATGTCAAATTTGAATCTACCACTCTCATGCATTGTATTCGTTTAGATGGCGGCTATTACACCTAGGGTTAGGTTGTGGACTTTCTATATTACACTCTTACACACCTACACGCTCAAGTACACATACAAATGCAAAAGGTGAATAATATTTATACGATTAATATTGGTTGTAGTATTGTTTATCATTCATTGTAATAAATTCTTGGAATTGTGTAATATTTGAAATTGTGAACTTTTTTTCTCTCAAATCAGAAGGCACTTAGTAAAAGTAAATGTACGAAAAAGCGGAGTCTCCTGGTACAGGCATTGCTATGCTTAAAAGGAGACTTCCACAACTGATATGTATATTTTAACCTTTGAGAAAGCAATAAATAAATTTTGAATTATTTTTTTGATATTGATGATAAAACTCTTCAACTTTGCGGAACGATATCTGACACTAAAGTGAACAAAGCCCTCAGACTCTCTAACTAAACCTTTCGCACTGAAATGAATTGAAGTGTTTATTCAGTTCAGGTCCTTATAGAACTTATGAATGTCAAATGAAGCTACTGGTCCGGGAGGTAGTTTTCCACTGAGAAGAAACCAGCAAGAAACTCAGTAGTTACTCTTTTAAAAAAAAAAGTGTTGAATACAGAATCATTTGTAATCAAAATAATTTTATAAAGCAAAGTATATTTTCAATTTTTATCATATTAAGTATTGGTAAAAATATAATAATCTACAAAAGTACTATTAAGCAGTTAAGTATTATTTTAATTTAAATAGATGATAACAAAAAAAAAACAAAAGTAGTGCAGGCGTGGAGATCAACATCATCATCACCATCAGCTCATTAAACGTCCCCACCGAGGGGCACGAGCCTACCCGTATAGGGTGATTTGGCCTTAGTCGTCCACGCGGGCCCAGTGCGGATTGGACAACTTCACACACAACCGGTAGAGGTAACTTGCCCAATACCGCACAACGCAACTTAATCCTCCTAATAGCTTCCCTTTCGTAATTACGCCGGCCAAGTTGGATGGTTAGGCCAGGTAGGTACAAGTTTATAGAAGTGGAGGGTCAGTATTAGACAAAAAGTAGCCTATGTCCGCCTCCAGGTTACTATCTATTGCCATACTAAATTTCATCAAAATCCGTTTAGCTGTTTAGGCGTAAAAGTAAAACAAGCAGACAGAGTTACTTTCGCATTTATAATATTAGTATAGATGAAAAGCTGCAAAAGTGAAAACAGATTTCTTTGCTTTACATTAAACTTCTCTATTGAACACAATATTATGATAAAATAAACAAAGATATTAATTACATATCTATAACCCGCTGACTATTCAGAACATTATTGGACTATTGCGACAGCGACCTCAATAGCAGCCAGCACGAGCCGCAGCGTCAGCACATCGTGACCGGGTGACGTCGGAGCCGGAGCCTTCATTTTCACCAATTGCCCAATTTTGTCATTCTAATTTGTTCACACTTCGAACTTAGTCTCATTCTTTAATTATAGTTTAATTTTATTGTAATTATAATTTTAGTAATTAAATTAGTTTAAAAGTAATTTCGTTTTTTTGAATCCTCCGGCCGCAGCCTACGTAATTGGCGCAGTCGGTAGGATACTCGCGGGAAGAGTCAGGAATAGATTTCTAGTATCGAATTCGTGATCCGTGTCTCGCCCGGGTGGCTCCCTAGCCCCAGAACGAGTATCCTGAATCTACGAGTACTGCAGCCAGAAGAGGACAGTATCCAGTTATCGATACGCCAGCAAGAGAAATGAAATTGTGAGTTGCACAGAATCTTTCTTGTGTTGCTTTCCTTGTCTCCTTTAGACTAGGTTTTCCTTAGCCTTAAACATTTTCCATCCCAGCACCTCGGGACCCAGCGAGTCTGCACTCAGGCAGTCTCGCCGGCAGTTAGAATTAGATTGTAATAGGAATATAGACGTAGATAGTTTAGATTTAAATACATTATTTTATAATAGTAACAATATGCCTTACGAACCAGACACTATTTTCAAGGCCTTGCGCCCAGTGCCGGACTTCGATGGCAATCCTAATATATTAACTAGATTTATTAAGATATGTGATCAGATAGTATCCACTTATTTAAGCTCAGAACGCGGAAGTGAATTATCTAACTTATGTTTATTAAATGGGATTTTAAATAAAATTACTGGTCCCGCAGCAAGCATCATTAACTCAAATGGCATTCCAGACAACTGGGCAGCTGTTAGGAATACTCTTATTAATAACTTTGCTGATCAGAGAGACGAGACCGCTCTCTATAATGATTTATCCTTAGCTAGTCAAGGACAACGAACACCTCAGGAGTACTACGATCATTGTCAGACTTTATTTAGTACGATAATGACTTATATAGCCTACACGAGTCCTTGCCTACTACTATAGAAGCTAAGCGTGTTTTATATAGGAAACTTACCATGCAGGCATTCGTTAGAGGTTTGGAAGAGCCCCTTGGCTCACGAATACGTTGCATGAGGCCCGATAGTATGGAAAAGGCTTTAGAATTTGTACAAGAGGAGCTGAACATTATGTACTTAAAACAACGAAATGATTTAATATCTAAGCCACATTCAGCCCATAAGGCCAACTTACCAGCACCAGTACATATTCCAAAACCTTCTCAAGTTTATATGCCGCCACCAGTTTGGCCAGCCCCTACTTTACATAGGTCTATGCCACCAGCGCCGCAACCATTCAGGTTTGCGCCACCACAGCCGCATGGATTCAAAGCGAATCCCATGCATGGCCCACAAGGCCACCACCAACCACAGGTACGTGCTATGCCCACTCGTACGCAACAAATGTTTAGTGCTAAAGCCGCCAAACTATAACGCGAATAGCCATATGTTCCGACTTCCACCAAGGAATCAGCCTAACAATTCATATACTCCCAAGCCCATGAGTGGTGTCCAACATTTTACACCGAAAGTGCTACCACCCACAGGAATTCGTGGACATGACTGGCGTATTCACGGGAATCCGCCTCCGACAAACTATTTTAAATCGCGCGAAATGAATGTAAATGAATGTTACGACAATGACTCGACTTACTATGACGACGCGTACTATGACTCAGATTACATGCAATTTCCACAGTACAGCGACAATCCAGAAACTTATGTTTGTACAGAATATCCATATTTTAATTCAGATGAGCAATCTTACGTGCCTAATGACCTTTCTTATCCAAGTACCAGTGATGCTGAGGACCAGCATATCTTGGATGATGCCCAAAATTTTCCCAAAGGTCAAAAATTAAAAAAGCCAAAATAGAAATTAATTTACAGACCCAAAGGCAACTACCATATATTCAGATTCATAATCCACCTCTTAAATTGTTAATAGATACCGGTGCTAACCAATCGTTTATTAGTCCACAGGCAGTTTATAATTATTTTTCTCACATTCCTTTAAATTATGATCCATTCGAGGTCACCAATGTTCACGCTACCAGTAGGAGCGAACATTCAATAACGTTACCTTGCTTTCCTGAATTCAACAATGGAGATATGGAAGACATACGTTTTTTCGTGTATAACTTTCATGACTACTTTGACGGATTAATTGGACTGGACTTATTAACTAAATGGGAAGCTAAGATCGACTTGAAAGATAGGACTTTGACTACACAATCTATAGTTAACGACATACAAATGTATAACTCCCGAATGTTAATTTATATGAGGATATTATACCGGCGCATAGTTCAAAATTAGTTAAACTTCCAATTAACGCCCCGGATGGTGATGTTCTTATCCCGGAACAAGTTACTTGTAACTGCATAATATCCGAATGTGTTACTACTGTTATTAATAATCGAGCTATAGTAGAGGTACGGAACCAAACTAATAACGATATAATACTTCTTTAGATCATTCAGTTAGTGCGGAAATATTTAATACCGAGTGCATGCGCACCCAACAACTATCACCGCGTGCACGTGACGTTATATCGCGTTTACGTAGCGACCATTTAAATAAGGAAGAGAAGGCTAATTTAGAGACCCTTTGCGCGCGTTACGCAGATGTATTTTACATAGAAAACGAACCCCTGACCTTCACTAATAAGGTAAAACATAGGATTAATACATCTGACGACATACCCGTTTATACGAGAAGTTATAGATACCCTTTCGTTCACCGCCAGGAAGTTAAAGATCAAATCGAGAAAATGTTATCTCAAGGCATCATACGACCTTCTGAGTCCGCATGGAGCTCACCAATCTGGGTTGTACCCAAGAAGGCCGATGCATCTGGCAAACAGAAATGGCGTATAGTTATTGACTTTAGGAAATTAAACGAGAAAACCATAGACGACAAATATCCTATTCCCAATATAAGTGACGTGTTAGATAAATTAGGCAAGTGTCAGTATTTTACCACTCTTGACCTAGCGACCGGGTTCCATCAGGTAGAATTAGACCCTAGGGATATTCAGAAGACCGCCTTCAACGTTGAACATGGGCATTTTGAATTTTTGCGAATGCCAATGGGATTAAAGAATTCTCCGTCCACATTTCAACGTGTGATGGATAATGTCCTTAAAGGTCTTCAAAATGACGTATGCCTTGTCTACTTAGATGATATTATTACAGCACTAGCCTCCAGGAACACATGATTAATCTCGAGAAAGTCTTCCAAAGACTTAGGGAGTCCAACTTTAAAATCCAGATGGACAAGTCAGAATTTCTCAAGTTAGAAACAGCCTATCTCGGACATATTATAAGTAACGAAGGTGTTAAGCCTAACCCCGACAAAATAACCGCAATAGAAAACTATCCCTTACCAAAGACGCCCAAACAGATAAAGCAATTTTTAGGTTTATTAGGTTATTATAGGAAATTCATTCCCGATTTTGCTAGAATTACCAAACCCATGACACAGTGTCTTAAAAAGAATAGAAAGATCATTTTAGATGACGAATACATTAACTGTTTTAACAAATGTAAAAAACTTTTGACTAACGACCCTATTTTACAATATCCAGACTTTACGAAAGACTTCTTACTGACCACAGACGCATCCAACTTTGCAATAGGAGCTGTTTTGTCTCAGGGACCCATAGGTTCGGACAAGCCTATAGCATACGCTTCTCGTACCCTTAACGAAAGTGAGATTAATTATAGCACTATCGAAAAGGAGTTACTTGCTATAGTCTGGGCCACCAAGTACTTTAGGCCATACTTGTTTGGTAGAAAATTTAAAATCTTATCTGACCATAAACCGCTTCAATGGGTTATGAGTCTTAAGGAACCCAACTCTAGATTAACCAGATGGAAACTTAAACTTAGTGAATTCGATTGTAAAGTTGAGTATAAAAAGGGAAAAAATAATACCAACGCAGACGCCCTATCCAGAATTGAAATTCACAATGAGGAAATAAGTTCGGTTGTAGCTAATGTTTCAGAAAGATTGACAGAAAACAATTCAGCTACTAGTACAGCTCACACTAGTCAGGAAAATCCCATATTAGAAGTCCCTATCACTGACGAACCAATGAATAAGTTCCATAGACAATTATGTATGACTGTTGTAGGCGACATTAAACGACGACCTATAGTGACTAAACCGTTTGAGACCCATACTAGAGTAACAGTACAAGTGACAGAGTCTAACTTAGAAAACGACGTAGTATCCGCTATTAAGGAATATATCAACCCAAAGGTTAAGACCGCTTTATTAATAAACCCACCATTAGCTATGTACAAAATTATTCCCATAATACAGAACAAATTTCAAAGCTCATCTATGAATTTAGTCTTATGTAAAACCGAATTAGATAACGTAAAAGAATACCTTAGACAACAAGAGATAATTAAGCATTACCACGAAGGTAAAACCAACCATAGAGGAATTAATGAGTGCTATTTAGCCCTTTCCCAAAGGTATTATTGGCCAAGAATGAAGGACCACATTACTAAATACATAAATGAATGTAGTATATGTGGCCAAAGCAAATATGATAGGAGCCCAATTAAACAGAAATTTAACATTGTTCCCCCAGCCACTAAACCGTTAGAAATATTACATGCCGATTTATTCACTGTGCAAAATGAAAAGTACATAACCTTTATGGATGTTTTTACTAAATATGGCCAAGCTTATCATCTCAGAGATGGTACAGCAATCAGTATAGTACAAGCTCTCTTAACGTTTTGTACCCACCACGGACTACCTTTGACTATAGTGACTGACAACGGGACTGAGTTTACGAACCAACTATTCACAGAATTTCTTAGGTTACATAAGGTCACCCATCACAAGGTGTTACCTCACTCTCCTAATGATAATGGTATTATTGAGAGATTCCATTCCACTTTTAGAGCACTTAAGAATACTTAAACTCCAACAGAAAGATGAACCAATCGTTAATCTTATGCCCTATGCCATTATAGCGTACAATAGTAGTATTCATAGTTTTACTAGATGTAGGCCATATGATATACTAAAAGGTCATTTTGACCCTCGAGACCCAATTGACATTGACTTGACAGAACATCTACTCCAACAGTACGTACAAACGCACAGACAACAGATGAAAACTGTCTATGACTTAAACGAATCCTCACTAGCCGATCGTACCGCAATCATAGAAAGACTTAATAAGTCTCGAGAACCTGAAGCTGAATATGAGCCTCAGCAGCAAGTATTTATAAAAAACCCAATTGCTAGCCGACAGAAAGTAGCCCCACGATACACACAAGATAAAGTTTTAGCTGATCTCCCGATCCATATTTATACGTCCAAGAAAAGAGGTCCCGTAGCAAAATCTAGGTTAAAACGAGCTCCTAAGAACGTAAAATTGTTGCAGGATACTTCTGTTGCTGACTGCCCTCCTAACTCAAGCCCAGGAGATAAAACTTGACAACCTGGACGATGGACCTGGAATCATACCTTTTAAGTTAGGGCCGACCCGACTTACGACTCACTATCATACCTTTTTACAGTATATTGAACTCGACAAAATAGAACAAGACCTTTTGACATTGAAAGAACAAATACTGGAATATAGGTTTAAAATGACAAATGACACCTTTATCTTATACGAGCTTCAGATTAATTACTTAGAAAATAAGATGGATAAGATTTTAACGCATTTAAAAAGTCTAGAGCCTAGTAGGTTAAAAAGAGGCTTGTTAGATGGTTTAGGTTCCATAATTAAGAGCATTACGGGAAATCTAGATCATCAAGATGCCGTTAGATATAATGATGCAATTACACTTTTAACAAATAATGAAAATAAAATAGCCTTAGAATTAAATAATCGTATTAGTTTAAATAATGAGTGGATGTCTGAGCATAATCATATAGTTAGCCAACTTCTTGATAACCAAATAAAATTAATAAAACTTTGCAGTTAATTTTAGAAAATAATGCATATAATGATAATAATCTTATTAAATACGGTAAATTCGCACAATTATTAGCAATTATCTCAGAAAATTCAGATGACTTATTCAATGAACTAATTAAAATAGAAAATATGCTAGCTTTCACTCGTACTATGACAACCCATCATTCCATGATCAGTTTAAATGTACTTAGGAATATGATAGATAGATTAAAATTAATATACGGAAAAGATAAGATTATCGACTTAGAATTAAGAGATTATTTTAATATTATAAAATCTGGTTCTTATTTCGTTAGGAAACAGATAGTTATAGTTTTTAGATTTCCTATAGTATCTGCTAGTACTTACGATTTATATAGATTATCACCAGCTCCGAATAAATTTCATCAGGTCCTCATACCCCCTTTCCTTTCATAGCAACTAATAGAATAGATTTTGTCTACATAGAGGCAGAATGCCCGAAGTTTGAAGATCAACTTCTTTGTGACGAGAGTTCTCATCGGAAGCTGCGCACAGATAAAGACTGTATTCAAGATGTCATCTTACACCAGACAATTAACTCGAGATGCAACCTCTCAACCGTACATCTATCCCGAGAAGCAATGGAGCAATTCGATGACCGCACCTACATCGTAACATTCCCGCAACCTACTAAAGTTCAGATGCACTGTGGCACCGAAGATTACAATTTGCTGAATGGAAGTTTCTTAGTAACAATACCCATACATTGTTACTTGCGTACTCCAGAATTTACGCTAATGAATATTGAAGATATAGTTCAAGGTCAACCGCTAAAAATTATCAAGATAACTTATCCAGAAGAGAAGATCACAAAGTCACCGCTTCTCAACCTGAACACCATCAACCTAAAAGATCTTCACCATATTCAAGAAAAGATCTACAGCCAGCCTCCGCTTACACTTACCACACGACGATACCATTCTATTCAACACTATTCGGTATAGTCATACTCGCCGCCTTCATATTGATTCGTCGCCAACTTACATGGAGATGTAACCGGGAGAAACAAGATGAAGCCAAAGATCAAACCAGCATCCAACAAGATCATACGCCAGAAGATATCTATGCGAAACCATCTCAATCAGCAATATTTTCTCTCAAAGTTGGAAAATAGTTACTGATCTGCGGGTGGAGGAATTACATATCTATAACCCGCTGACTATTCAGAACATTATTGGACTATTGCGACAGCGACCTCAATAGCAGCCAGCACGAGCCGCAGCGTCAGCACATCGTGACCGGGGTGACGTCGGAGCCGGAGCCTTCATTTTTCACCAATTGCCCAATTTTGTCATTCTAATTTGTTCACACTTCGAACTTAGTCTCATTCTTTAATTATAGTTTAATTTTATTGTAATTATAATTTTAGTAATTAAATTAGTTTAAAAGTAATTTCGTTTTTTTTGAATCCTCCGGCCGCAGCCTACGTAATTTATTTTATGTATCAACATTTTTAGTCAACAACAATATTAATTCAAATTTCTTGCTTCGGTAAAGAATTCGTGTGCGTTACCCTAGCAGGAAAGTATGTCCTAGAGTGATATGAGTGGTACAATGTTCTGTGCTCTATTTACTATGTATCGCCAAATATTATATATGTGCATCCAGCCGTTTTGGAATAAATCGAAAAAAACGGTTCCTGCTAGGGTAACGTTTTTTTAGCAGGAAAATTTTTAAAAAACATCGGAGAGAAAAAATAATTAGTCCGTTAGAAAGCTTATGTGTGTGCATGAATGTGCGCCAAAAATTATATATGTGCGCCTTCAGGTTTTTGAAATATTTACTTTTAATCTTCCTGCTAGGTAACGTTTTACAAAATCGCATATCTCGAAACTATTGCATGTGCGTTTATGAAAAAAATTACATAAATAGCTCTTACATGTGCCAATATGTGCCGGAATTTTGAACAAGAAATATCTTGATTTTAAGTTATAGCGATTTTTTAAGAAATGAGAAAAAATATATAGCCTCTTTATAAAAAGGCCGATAAGCTCATAAAAAATGCATTTGATCCGTCTTGAGACGCAGATTATGTGCAGCAAGTTTCAATAGGGATTTGAACCTCAGCCCTCCTGGTAGAAAGGCGACAGTCCACACCACTGAGCCACCGACGCTTCTTACATACACATTTCTCTTACATAATGCATAACACATTTTGTACAAATAATTCAATAACAAGGACAAAAATCGGAAGCAGCTCAGCTTATGCTCATCTGCGACCAGGAATCTCAGACAGCGCTAATTTACAGCCACGCCCTTTTTTTCTTCAAGTGTTAAACGAGAAATAGCTCATGAGGGCTACATTAATTTAAAATTTAGTCATATATACATGTCAAAGAAATCAAAAGTATGACAAAAATTAAGTAAGGAATTCTATTCTGCAGCTTGTACAGAATACCGAAGAGTATAACCAGCTGCTGTGTATGGCATTTGTGGACTACGAGAAAACCTTCGACTCCATCGAAACCTGGGCTGTTCTGGAGACTCTGCAGCGATGCGGTATCGACTGGCGATATATCGAGGTGATGAAGTGTCTCTCCAACGCAGCGACGATGACCGTTCAGATGCAAGACCAACGGACAAGACCCATCCAATTGCGTCGTGGTGTGAGACAGGGGGATATTATATCCCCGAAACTGTTCACAAACGTATTGGAGGATGTCTTTAAGACCCTGGACTGGTCTGATCGAGGCGTCATTGTCAATGGAGAGTATATTTCTCATCATCGTTTTGCTGACAATATCGTCATCGTGGCATCGGAGGAGCTTGCGAAGATGCTGAACTACCTTATTGAATCTGCCCAACGAGTTGGGCTTAGCATGAATTTGGACAAGACGAAAGTCATTCAATAATCGTGCCATGTCACAACCGATATGCGTCGATGGCGTCCCTCTCGACGTCGTGTAGGAGTATATCTACCTGGGCCAAACCATCCAACTTGGCCGGCATAACTTCGAGAGGGAAGCTAGTAGGAGGATTCAGTTAGGCTGGACGGCATTCGGTAAGCTACGTCATGCCCTAACGTCAACTATTCCGCAATGCCTAAAGACGAAAGTCTTTGAACAATGCGTCCTACCCGTGCTAACATACGCAGCTGAGACATGGACACTTACTGTGGGATTGGTTCACAAGTTCAAAGTCAATAAACGCGCAATGGAGCGAGCTATGCTTGGAGTCTCTCTTAGGGATAAGATCAGAAATGATTTGAACCGGAAGAGAACTAAGGTTACTGACATAGCCCGCCGGATCAGAAAGTTGAAGTGGCAGAGGGATGGTCACGTATGTCGCAGAACCGATGGCCGTTGGAGCAGACGAGTTCTGAAGTGGAGACCGCGTCTTGGCAAGCGTAGCGCAGGACGGCCACCGGCCAGATGGACGGACGATTTACGAAAGGTGGAGGCTGGATAAGGAAAGCGGTGGACCGGAATATCTGGCGCAAAATGGGGGAAACCTATGTCCAGCAATGGAATGCGATAGGTTGAAGTGAGAGAGAAGGAAGAATGTGTGTGTGTGTGTTTGTGTGAGTGAGTGAGAGAAGTGTATGTGAGGGCGCTTGTGTACGCCATGTAAAAGTAGGTATATGTTTCAGCACCGACCTATTCAAAAAACTCTTTTAAGTACAATAATTTCCAATATGTGCTGATAAAATCTTGCGCAGCTAATTGTTTTTAGTAAGGCTGACTTTTATTTCTTTTTGAAACACTCAACTGTCATTGATGTTCTCATTGGGGGTGGCAAGTCGTTCCAAATGCTAGCTGCACAAAATTTAAAAGATCTTTGATATCATGTGGTATAATGCTTGGGTACCCTTAATAGATTTCTGGTAATGGATCGAAGGCTTTTTAGGTTGCTTACTCGCCTAAGTTAGCTTCTCAAACTAGTATTCTGGTGATATTTTAGGTAATATAGGGGCATGGGCACCTATACGAGTATACATACCACAGTACTAGTTTTCCAATCACAAAATTGTCATGTTCTTTCACAGGTGCTGCCGGAAAAATTGGACTTTCCGTACTCATGGGCCATGTACATGCTATTTCACATGCACTTCGCCCAAATTCTACACACGGCGTCCATCTGCCTCACGCTGTCGTTAGCTATATGGAGATATATTGCCATCAAGTAAGTTTAATACTACTTTTTTATTTTCCTTAACGATATTTCTGTTGAATTCCAATACCCAACTTGTATGTAATTATCATCAGCTTATATGGGGACGTATATAAGCTGAGGGGACACGAGACTACCCGCTTAGGGTGTTAAAGCATTAGTCGTCTATGCGGGCCCAGTGCGGATTGGCCGACTTTACACACAACCTTTGAATTTCTTCGTAGGCATGCGGAGGTTTCCTCACGTTGTTTTCCTTCGTACGTAGCGTACATGCGTAGGTTTTCTCGTCACAAATAAGAGTTTCGGATAAACGTACATATCATTTCATATAATTCATAATAACATTGGTATGAGGCGGGATTTGAATCTGCACCCTCCAGATCGGAAGGCAACAGTCCACACCAATAACCCACCGACGCTCATCGTAAACGCCCCAAGCAAGCAGGTATCCAATAATACAAAATCAAGTACATAATTATATTCCCTGGCGGACTGGAAACGCATGATAAATGACGAAGTAAATCGCTTCGTGTGAAAGTAATGTTCTTCTATAACGGTTACTTTTTCCCGTAACTTTGAGTTGAGGGCTTAACAAATGTAGGCGGAGAAATAAGGTTAGCATATCAAAGCACAACCTTAACCGCGGTACGATTATCAAACTATTGGCAATAAAATACAGAGAAAATACATAATAGCGATAGTGTTCGAGATTATGGAATTGCCGCGAATTTTATTATAAATGTTGTCAATTTTTCTGTAATCAAACGGATACATCTAGATTTGAAGTACTTATACCATTGAAATATAAAAAAACGCAATGCTACAAAAGATAAACGCAGACTTAAGTTGCATGAGCTCTTTAATTTGCATTCACAAAATATAAGTAAACGTCAAAAAAAAAGGTATACCTTTAATTAATTATTTTTAATTCAAAAGCATCCTGAGCAATCGAAAGGGTGCACAAACAGTAAAAAATTGAAAAAGTTCAAAACTTTCACTGGTGTGCCTTTCAGGAAGGGTTCTTTATTCGATTTGCCTGTTGAAAGTTTAGTCATAAATTGAAAACAAAGCTTAAATAAAATTAAACAAATCTCAGAAGAGAGAACCACAATTTACTTTAACTGCTTAAGATATTACCATGACCAAACTTTGGTTGAGTGAGAATGAAATTAAAATACTCGTTACACGCAAAATGTCGCTATGGCATATCTTTCCGATCACACTAACTGACCCTTCGGCATTGCACAGTCGAAATCCCTTACTTATTTTATTAGCAATGATGTCTGGGTCCTGGAATCTTAAGAACTATTTCATATATATCAAATCTAGGCTCAAATAACGATGTGACAACTCTCAACTCAACTCAACAAGCTCAAAAACTCATGTTTTATGAATTTTATTAGCCATTAAATATAGGTGGACAAGTTCATTTTTGAGGTAACAGGTTAATGGGAAAATATTTGAAGCAACTTTTGTTATGAAACCATTTTGGTAATGCAACATTAACTATAGTTGTAGTACAAAATTAACAAACTATTTATACTAACAGGTTACAAAGGCGTGACGTCATAATTAAGTAGCCATTTGTATGCAGCGTTTTTGGGAAAGTCCATCACAGAGGTTTCCCAATTCTGAAAATACATAAGAACCTCTGTGAGTTGTAGTACTTGTAATGTTAACGCAGTCATTATTTTACCACTGTTTCTATTATTAAACGGTCCATCGGTACCATAGCAGAAAAAAAATGACATTATCCCTATTTTAGGGAACCCATGGACTGTAGACATGACATTTTAACTCTATCGTCAAGTAATCGTCAGCGCTATTTTATATGCGACAATTACATCTTACCACAAATGACGCTGCCTGTTAAAAAGCTAACATAAATACATATATATAAGTGCTTTCTTCTTATTCTTAGCATATCGATGGCAAAACATAATCAAATCGTAGAAGCCTAAAAGCTGCTGCTTTATTAAGCGATTTCGAAGTTGGTAAAAACCACCGTTTTTTAACGGGGTAAAAGAAACCAAAAATCTGTCGTCTCAGCTAATTAGTGCACGGTAGTGTATAAACAAGTTACCATCTACTTTTAGGGGTTTCCTTCAACACTGTGTTAATATGGGCAATCATTGAACTTACCATCGGTATATGAACTAGTCGTCTCGTTCAAATATTAATATAAAAAACAAATTCGTACGACCAGGCTAATGTTTTAAATAAGTATGTATATCAGATTTTTAGTACCCGTAATACTAGCTTCTCGCTTAACTTGGGCCTAGTTGGCGCTGTGTGAATGTGTTATATTTATTTATTTTTTATTTTATGTGGGTATTAACTTTTAGCTATATGAAACTTGCTTTCCGCAACCCTACGTAATCCTTTTTATGCCAAAGCACGTGCAACGCCTTCGTAGTGGCTTTTATTTTAAAGTGATGTAGCAACTTTTCTCTCAATCGACAAACAAAAATATCGTTCATATTTTTAAAATACTGAGATTTCTGTCTTGTAGATCTTTCGCATGTCCATTTGGACAGATTGCAATGTCTTTGAGTTTAGAGTTTATGCTACTATGACAAATAATATAATATTTATAAATATTAATTCATGTTCTTTACTATTTAATTAATAAGTAAGTTGTAGTTTTTGTTTTGTATAACACTGCTCTTTTAGTCCGAGAGCCGGCCGTAGAAAAGTCCTATGGATCATATACATAAACAATTTTTTGAATATAGTCTGAGAAACTATAGAACTAAAGGCCTGATAATGCTTGATTTTGCCCGCATGCAAAATTATGACCTCACTTCCGGTTGTAATTTCATGCATTTTTATTACAAATCGTAAGATACATGAAAAAAAATAGCGTGGAAATAAAGTACTTGATGTGTAGAATTGAGTTTTCAAAGGTCGGCAAACTAAATTCATTCACGAACGTGAGTCGACCGCAATCAATGGTACGTCCTTTCAATGTGCTTAATGTTTTGTCCCTAGTCCACTGGTTTTGGCACCCATAAACAATAGGAGTAGGTAATATATGTGATATTATATTGTAATTGCCATTTACATACGACATCAATGATATTTATATAAACAATAATTTATCAAAAACATTATAAGTAAATAAAATGCAAAGATGAATTTTTATTTTGTGATACAAATACGTATTTATGTTAGTAAAAATCTAGTTTCTTTCATAACTGAAGCGTGAGTTTCCATATCCTACATATCAAAGGAATTTATTATTTAGCTGAGGCATGGAAGTCGAATAACTTCGTACACAAACTCTTTTAAAAATATATCTATTTATTTAGCAAAAAAAATCAAATAACTTCCGAAAAAATTCTAGAAAAATATATTTCGGGGACAGCAAAAAATAATATTACCAACAAGCCTTTGCCCGTGGCTCCGCTCATGTTAAATCCTGGATAACGCGTTTCTTCTTTCCTGATTAATTACTCGTTTATGTCATAGAACCTGTATTAATTTCGCGGAGTCCTACAAAAAAATACGTAATGCTCCATACAAACTTCCACCCCCATAAACACATTAATTCGGTGCTTTTGCCGGTTATCTTACCCGGACAAACAAGCAGACACACATTTTCACATTATAATATGAATAATTACCAATGCCATGATTTATCATTTTGCCATTACAAATACAGGTTTTAGGTATCTCAAATTCGATCAGCACAATATGTTTTTAAACGGACAGTTTGAAAGAATGACAAATAAGACATTTATTAGTACAGTTGATACTAATATTATTGAACGTCAGTGGCTCAATGGTGTGGACTGTTGCCCTTCTACCGAGAGAGTTGAGGTTCAAATCCCGCCACGTACCCATGTGTTTTAAAATTTTCGAAATTATATGTTCGTTTCCGACGCTCTTACGGTGAAGGAAAACATCGTGAGGAAACCTGCGCATGCCTGCGGAGATATTCAAAGGTTGTGCGTGAAGTCATCTAATGTCGACGTTTAATAAGGTGATGATGATGATGATACTAATATATTTATGATTATTTACCTATTAGGTCCCTCTGCAGGACACAGGCCTCCACGCACAGCTATGGGGAACTTGGGCCGTTACCCACTCCGTGAGCCCAATCATGGTTATATGGATGTTAACAACTGCAATCCCTAGATAATAGCTATACCAACGGCAAAAGCCGGCATAACGTGCCCTTGTATTTTTAACACAAAGATTATGACTTATAATAAGTATGTTGATTCCTTAGATAAACAATAAAATAACTAAATGCCCAAGCACATGTGAAACTTATTGTTATATTTATGACATAAATTATTCATTTAAAAAAATTACCTTAACGCGTCATTGAAAGGGTACAAAATCAAAAGTACGAGCACTCTACTATGACATGTAGCGAGCGACTTAATTATGATTGTAAATTCTGCCAAACGGAGGCGATGAGCAGAATTTTGCCGCAAACACTTTTTGAATGAGATTATACTATTTTATTTAGGTAGTCTATTGTTTATCGAAGATTAATTATTTAAAAATCGTACAAAGATATTGTGAATCTCAAACCGCTTCAAGCGCGTCGAGGATTCACCTCGTCATTAATTCAAATACCAACTGATCTCAGGGCTCCCATCAAATTCGCAAAGCAAATATTTTATTCCGGTTACTATAAAAAAGTGTTCCGAATGCAATGACAGCACACATACACATTTATTTCGAATGAGCGTACATTTGCCTACAACTGTATTCCCTTTGTACATTATTTATTTAAAAATCGTACTTTGTCAAACCTCGAAACAAAAGACGATATTTGTCACAAAGACATTGTGAATCTCAAACCGCTTCAAGCGCGTTGAGGATTCACCTCGTCATTAATTCAAATACCAACTGATCTCAGGGCTCCCATCAAATTCGCAAAGCAAATATTTTATTCCGGTTACTAATGAGCAAGGATTAGGTTAAGTCGTGGTTGAAGCATTCGGCTTGCCAAGGCCCGATCAGATTCCAAATCCGCCTAATGTCGGCTATTTGGATCCCTTTGGGGATTGCTCAACGGGCCTGGACTTCAAATGGCTTGATGCTTGCTAAAGCAGACATACGTACACATTACTATTCATAAGTTTTAGTATATCTATGTATACGACTTCATTGAAGCGGATTTGTTAGATTTGAGAGCTATGATAACATGAACTAATTAAAGGGCCGAATTTGTGGCTGGCAAAAGGACTGCATATTTAATTAAATAAACATTCGAACCACAGGCATTGCAAACATTTGTGTTTGCATTGGTCCTGGCCTATGCCTAACATGTATTATTAGCAAGAAAAGTATATGAGTATGTTTATTTTTAAGTATCCATATTACAGGCTAATACTTAGTTGGGGGCTTGATGACGCTGTGTGAATTCCACAGCTTCACAGAGAACCAGCGTAAGCAAAAGTTTTGGGTTTTGTTTTATAGTGAATGAGGTTACCGGAGACCTAAAATTCCCCTTCTCATACTTCCTTTTCCCTCTTTGAACTAAAGCTTCTAATCTTCCCAACGCACGCACGTTCAGAGTAGGCTATAAGTATCCATGTGGCGATATCACTTCATCATCATCTCATATACTTCCCCACCGAGGGGCATGAGCCTACCCGTAAAGGTTGATTAGGCCTTAGACGTCCACACGGGCCTAGTGCTGGCCGACTTCACGTACAACCCTTGAATCTCTTCGTAGGCGTCCGCAGGTTTTCTCACCATTTTCACGGTGTCCTTCACCGTAAGAGCGTCGGATCAACGTCCGTTATTTCAAAAATCCGAGAAGACATTGGCAAGCAGTGGGATTTGAAGCTGTATCCTCAAGATCGGAAGGCAACAGTCACACTAATACGCCACAGACGCTCATTGATATCAAGTAAATGGTCTACTCGTTGGCCTACTTAATTAATAAAAATATTATAATATTGTCTATGATTGATATTACGCCAAATGTTTATCATGTCTTCAAAAGCTACGGTACCACAAACAGGTTCACACACAGACAGACACACACATCAAACATATAACAGCCCGTCGTTTTCCCGTCGGGTTTTAAAAATACGATTTAATAGCATCGACCTAAGTTATTTATAATATTTGCCAGAGGGCCGACCGCGCCTGACCTCGCCTTAATCTTTCGAAGGCGTGGGTTCCGATGCGGGTTGGGTCTTCCTATTCAAATTCAGTCCTTTAACCACTATTAAAATATACTTATTAACAAACTTTCGAGTGCAAAGTGGTTGCGCCGAATGGATCATAAAATAATGATTCCTTGTAAAATCCCAAAGCGAACTGACATGTCTTCCCATTTGATTTGTTTGCATGGAAACAATATTTTGTTTATTTCGTTGATAATCGCCTGTGCTTCGCCAGAACCGCTACCCATTGATGATGGAAAATTGCCACTTAAAACGTTGATTCAATAACCAGTCAACTGTAGGTAGTTAAAAAAATTTCAATGTTTGGTGGGATAATATTTTACTTATCTTGTTTGACTTGTCAGATTGTCTGTAAGAATAAAATAAAAAAGTTATGGAATCATCGTTTAGGATCAGAATAGGTACCTTCAATTCAGTTTAGCGCCTAAACTGAATTGAAGGTACCTATTCTGGGACTATATTACTGGAGGGACAGCCCATTGCCACTTATTCTATCAACTCCTTAAATAGCTAAGGGCATCAAGTACTCTTTAGTACATTATATGTGTATGTTATCAACAATCATCTCTATAATAAAGCTCGTAATAAGGTCAGTGCCCATAAACGGTTCTTTCGAAAATTAGATATATGTAAACTAAATTAATGTCTATTTACAAAACGGATCCTTGTGCAATACTCACTAACTGCTTTAATTAGACATTTCTTTATTGGTAATATGTATCGGGATCACTATAAAATATCGCACGCCTGCCAAGAGATTCAAAGGTTGTGCGTGATGTCGTCCAATCCGCACGGCGCCCGCATGGACGACTAATTCCTTTAGGGGTAGTCTGATTCCTTCAGGGGTAGTCTCGTTTAAAGAGTTGATGATGATGAACGTTTAATTTACTCTTTAGGTAAAATTATTATTTTTCTATGTTGTGTTCCATCGAGTTAGTGAGGTTACCGTTTTAAAGCACGGCAACGCACTCGTTACGTTTGCATAGCTGCGAATTTCCTTGGGTAGGGTGGCTTTATATCACATGTAGGGTTGCCACCTTTTTTGCATTCAGATTTTTGTCAAGGCCCTGTTTTGGTTCCACTGCAAAACAGCGCATTGACAAAACTGTTTTGGCATTAGCTGAGTGGCCACCATTTTGGTAGCATTATAATTATTTTTAATATTAAGGAATAACATGTTACAATTATTTTTTGCACCAAATAAATAGTTTTCATTCTTTCAACCCTAATCACATGAATCCATATCGGTTTCGAGTCCCGCTCGGGACGCTCTTTAGCTCTTTAGCACCATATATAAGCCCAAGACACTTTTGCGCTCGCGAATAACCCTGTGAAAATGTAAAGGCCCTCTAGTGCCGACCAATGATATTCTGTATAAATAAAGGTAGATACGCCACCCGTGCCTCAAAAACGAACCGCCAAAGAGAAAACAAAGGGAATACAGTTGTAGGCAAATGTACTCATTCGAAATAAATGTGTATGTGTGCTATCGCTGCATTCGGAACACTTTTTTCGGATGTTTTGTGCGTAAATCACGAATCTATACTTTTTACATCATTGGGGCCGAAAGCAAGTCAGAAAAAAACATCCGTGTAAATACTCAATAATAATGCGTCAACTTTAACTCAGATGTAGAGGCTTTGAACATATACTTTCTATGATTTTGTGTAGAGGGCTTAAAAGCGTTGCGAGGCTAACGCGTTAATAAGATCGTGAGACAAGTGTCTATTTCAATGAACCATCATCGGATGGGTGGTCATAAAACATTTAAGTCCCTCCGCGTTCTAGAAGGCAAGTCGAACTATTAGTCCCGGGTACATTCTTAGGATAATAGCCGTTGACAACCATGAATTCGATTTGAGCCTGCGTAGTGATTTTTCCGATTACCTTTCTGTTTAGGAATGCCTGTGCTCTGTAGTGGTTATAATACCTCTCTCTCTCTTTCTTCAACCTATCGCAGTCCCTTGTTAACATAGGTCTCTCTCATTTTGCGCAAGATATCCCGGTCCTCCGCTTTTCCCATCCAGCCTCCACCAGCGACCTTTCGCAAGTCGTCCGTCCATCGGGCCGGAGGCCGTTCTACCCTACGGTTGCCAAAACGTGGTCTCTACGCCAGAACTTGTCTGCTCGACATCGGAAAAATCAATAATACTCAATCAATTTCAATCGAATCAATATCGCTATCGTCATAGCATCGTATTGATTCGATTAAATTTGTGTCAAATTGAATTAATTTGTGTGATTAACTCAATAATATATTGTTGATATATATTGTTATTCATAAATATTTGAATGTTTAAATTATCTAATATATTAACGTAAATATGTTCTAACATTTAAGTGTCGCCATCTTTGATTTGAAGACATTGTTAATAGTTGGTCTTTAATTTCCGGTTAGTATTAACTTTTCGTAGATTTAATGAAATAACTGTATTATATTAAACTGAGTTGTCAAATGGCTTATGCTTGTATTAAAATATTTTGTAACAAGTGTATCGAAATGTAAAAGTCTCAATATAACATTTATTCAAACGGAAGTGGTCCAGTGGCGTCACCTTTATAAATACTTTTGTTGATTATTTAGTAAAGTTATAATGTTGACTTCTGATAAAAGGGTATAAATACTGATTGTAAGCATGCAGTTTCTGAATTCTCTTGTAAAGTGTGAAAGAATAAACATCTCTTGTGGAATCTGTTTTACTGTTTTCTTATACATACTATCAATATATATGCTTTATGCACCAAACTGATAAACTTAACAAAACAAATTACAATATTAATGTAACATCCACGTCACTATTCATCGCTTAGGAGCGTCGGTGGTTTATTAGTGTGGTTTGTTGCCTTCTGATCTGAAAGGCGCAGTTTCAGTTCCCGCCACGTACCTGTCTTTTCGAATTTTCGAAATTATGTGTACGTTTATCCGACGCTCTTACGGTGAAGGAAAACATCGTGAGGAAACCTTCTACAATTCCAAGCACTAAAATATTACCTCGTTGTAAAAAGAATAAACAGCTATGGCATGTCAGTGTAGGTGTCAATACCAACTGGATTCACGACGTTCTTGCGCAATTTTTGTTTAAAATATAATTAATTTGGGATTAAATAATTACATCACTGTATTAGTCGTCGGTTGGCAATGCAATGGTCGTGTGACACCTCTACTCAGGGAGGGCTGAGGTTCAAATCCGTAATTGTATTTTCGTTTTTATTTTCGAATCATAGTGTGGTTATCCAATGATGTGAGTGGTGAAGGATAAAACCTGGCACGGTACTGTGAAGAAATTCAAGGTTGTTAGTGAGCGACGAAACCCCGCACTGGGCCCACGGACCAGACTAAGGCCAAACGCCTTTTAAGGTAGGCTCATGCCCTCAGTGGGACGTTTACTGACTTGATGACATAATTAATACCTAACTTTCAAATGCAGTAACTTAGATCCGACGTTTCATGTAAGTGCAAACACTCTGAACGCTAAGTTAATCCTATAACTTAATGAATTCCAATACTAAACTTAACACTTGCAACTAGTTCTATTTGGCTAGGCAATATTGAGCATTATTTCTCGAGGAATAATATAGAGTTCAATTATTTTCGTACTGCATGCGGCTGCAGACACTGTGCCTTTTTAAATGGGTTGCCAACTTGGGCTCCTAGCGCAAACTTCTAGAGTTGGAAAATTCTCGTTACACATTTGATGCAATATGTTTAAGTATTATATACATTATAGTGTAGTATTATTTGTTGACAAAACAAATAATGATTAAAGAAATAATGAACATATGAATAGGAGCGAATACAGATATGTCATCGCTTCCGTGATTGTATCATTTTTTTGTTCTTAACATCTACGGCTGCGTGAGAGCGTTAATTAACAATTGGTTATGGAGACTAGCTGAGGGATGAAGGATATTTTATGAAAACATTTAGATTTTTTTTACGCAAAAAATATGTACTAGGGGGCTAACCTTCCAAATCGCTAGACATAATATTCGTCCCGGCTTTTTTTGTAGTATAACCTATTAAAAGGTAGTACCAATATCTCATACATGATTTTGTAAAACTTTACAGATGTCAAACGTTTACCGGACAGCCGCAAAGTCTTGCCCCAAGTATAAAAAATACCCCATATTGAAACATTCTTCATTGCTGCTAGCGCTTCTATCTTTGCGTGTGCGTGATGAGATATAGCCTTCCTCGATAAATAAGTCTATTAACACTAAATAATTTTTCAAAACCGGAACAGCTGATTCTGAGATGAGTCTATGACATGCGTTCAAAAAACAAACTATTTGAGCTTTATATTTAGTATAAGATTTAACATACAGGGCGAGCTTAATACCTAGAGGCATCCTCTTTCAGTTTTCCCACAAGTCATGTGAAAATTTTTAACAGTCTGTAAATTAAGGATGAAAGAAAGAGACAAAATCTACCTTTCACAATAGTCGGTCTATTTGGCCGTAGATAATATTTGATTTATACCTAAATATTTTTTTTTCGGAACTTTATTTAATAATCACTAATGATATTTCTCCGTGAAACTATCTACTATATGCGTCAGGCGCAAAACGACCTCATTCCGTGCAACGAATGAAACAGTTGCAAAACTATCTAGTCCCGTAACGACAATCGTCCGTGCAACGATGAAACCAGTTGCAACTAGACCTTTTCGAGAAATCGTTTTCTTGCAGAGAAAAAAACCATTACGGTCGTCCTCGAAATATTCGACAAGTGACCAGACCAGTAGTTTCTATCTATGTTTGTATTATGTTGACTTTTGTTTCGGTCTTTGAGCATTCTAAAATATTCTGTTATATTTTTTTACACTCGCGTAAAGTATAGTTTAAATATAGGATGCAAAGGGCGGAACGAGCCACGACCGCAAATCTAGAGTATAACATGATCCTAAACAAACTCATTGCATCGGAGAGGCCCACTCCCTGGTCCATCCACTCAACATCTGCACCTTAAGGATGCATGTGGTGGCCACATGGACATCATGGAAATGTATTAATTTTAGTTCTAATTGTAATAATTCAAGATGCAAATATATTTAAAGAGTAGACTTTAATAATGTAAATAAATAAACTAAATGTAAGAGTTATTGCTACTATTATTATATAATTATAAACGAAGAGGAGAGAGTATTAATGATGTCATTTATTTCCTTTATTTTAAATTATTCACCCCCCTACTTTACCTAATGCAATATTTAGTTATTTTAATTCTGACTGTTATCCCATCCCCTTTAACCAATTGTTTTGCCCCATGCGAGGAGCACTAACATAATATTATAATTATTAGTTTACAAAAGAATCTTAAACTAAAAAGAGTACGGACCATGAGTCTGTAGATGTAATTTTATTATTATTATAAAAAATATATAGGATGCAATGCTTCTGCATAAATATTGTACACTGCACTGTCCCTATCAATGATAAAGGAGCGTAACCCATTGTCGTTCAATATGGGTTCTGGTCGATCACGATTCTCGACTCGATGATTACATCGATTTTCTTCACTAGCCGATAGGTTTTCTTGGGTCTCAAACATAAACTGGTCTCGTTTGTGTTAATTAAAAAAAACAAATTTGACCGGTACTTACATTCTGCAACATAATAACAACCAGACGAGAAACTAGTTGTATCTCCTACTAGCTTTTGCCCGCGGCTTCGCTCGCATTAAATTCGGGATAACACGGTACTTTCATTTATCACTATACATAGGATTTCCCCTCCCTCCAACTTTAAAGGTTTCGGGTCAATTTCAGATTTTTTTATTAGCAAAAATATGTTATAGTGAGCTAACCTTAAAAGATAGACATATGCTGTCGCGACTTTTTTGTAGATCTTTAAAAGGAACAATACTCTCATACATGCTTTTGTGTAACTTTAACCGTTTACGCAGCGTACGCAGCGGAAGCTCCAAGTATGAAAAATACCCCCCGATTTTGAAACTTTCATTACTGCTCCGCTTCTATTACTGTTGCGTTGATATATAGCCTATAGCCTTCCTCGATAAATAAGCTATCTAACACTGAAAGAATTATTCAAATCGATCAGTAGTTCCTGAGATTAGCGCGTTCAAACAAACAAACAACTCTTCAGCTTTATATATTAGTATAGATTACATTAAGAAAATGTCTTCTATTATTTGACGACCCATGTCGTTGGTGTGGTGTGGTTGAAACGTCGGATAAGACACCAAGAGTACCGGGTTCGATCCCTGGGCAGTACAAACATTGTATGCAATAACATGTCTATTTGTATTGATCTGTTTTCTATATATTCACAAAAAAGGTTTCATAAGTATGTCTTTCCGTTGTTTAGTATCCATATTACAGGGTAATGCTTTGTTTAAGGCTAGATGGCGCTGTGTGGTTGTCAGGGGATATTTATTTTATATATTTATTGAATGCTTACTCTACATTATACTTTAACAACCCCTTATAGTTTACTGCTGGACTCGTAACCTACTTCGATATTGATATGAATTGATATTATCTTACCGCCATCTGTTGAAACAGTATTACAATAATATAACTTCACCTTTTCTGGAACAAAAATGCTGATGTATCATTAAAGTGACACTGTTTGAAGACATGACGGCAACCCTTGGTAGGTTAATTTGATTAAAAACTTATCAAGTGTAACAAAGAAGTTATTTCTATTTCGCAAAAGCTATTAAGCTAATCTTATTCCCCACTCAGCGGTAGAACGGCGGATCGAACGACTTTACGCACAACCTTTGAATCTCTTCACAGACGTGCGCAGGTTTCCTCTCGATGTTTTCCTTCGACGTAAGAGCGTCGGATAATGTACATATAATTTCGAAAATTCGGAAAACACATTGGTACGTGGCTGGATTTGAACCTCAGCCTTCCCGGTAGGAGGGCAACAGTCCACACCATTGACCCACCGACGCTCTATACGAGCCACTATACGAGTAATCATCTTCGTCTTGAAAATGGTAATATTTAAATATCCTAATTAAAACAACAAATAAATAAATATTTAAAAACTTTATATGAACTGTCTTATTATCACACCTATCAATCCGCATTGGCCCCGCGTTGGGTAATGGCAGCAATTGGCCCGCAGAAAACATTAAAATAACATTTCTTTCCAGATATTCGGACCGAAGTCACACACTGTGCACCGAGAGGCGATGCAGTATTGCAATTTTGACAAGCTTTATTTTGCCGCCAATATTGTGCACTCCGACTTTTATGGTAAGTTTTTTTATCACTTACCACCAAGGAAACGGAGCCTCATTCATTAACTCAAAATATATAAATAATATTATACCTTATTGTTTTAAACCTGTTTACATGCCATGATTACAGAGACAATAGCAAATTAATTGTCTGTTTAATAATATATTCTTCTGGGAATACTGTGTGTTTGTTGGCTTCGGATGTATTGATTCATGTAATGTTGAGTTTTTCGGTTGCTTTTAAATATATAGAAGGCAAGCAAAATATGTCATGTGTATTAATTTTGTATTATAGGTGTTTTTTATGTATTCATACATATATTATATTTTTAAAAATACATATAAATCCCATGTTTGGTAACGGTCAAAACTCCCCATGGCTGTACTGCAGGAAGACCTATGCCACATAATAGGCTGGTAATGAGTGTGTATACGTTGTCTGCTTCAATCTTAGATTAAGCATGTACTAGATGTAGTCATAAGACGTTGCCGCTTATATCATTGTATGCAATACACGTCATGTATCTTTGTCTATCACACGAATCCTAGTTACGAGTAGAAGAGACGGTTGATAGAAGTTTGACAACTCTGACGTCGTGTCATTTTGGCCTCCAAAGAGGCCAAAACATTACGAGCTGTCGTGCAAATCCTTTCACAAAGTGTAATAATTTGAATAAATATTTTGAAAAGAAATAAGTAAACGTAGAAAAATACGTGTGTTCTGCGGTAAATTGTTCTTCAAGAACACCAAAGGAGGAGTAAAAGACCCGGAATTATCATTTCATAAGTAAATATTTGACGACATTTTCATTCGTTATTACGTAGTTGTAATGGAGACTTATGGATAAAAAACATGTAGTAGTTGACTTTAAATAATGTTAGAATACATTAGCTTGTATTAATTGTAGAAATACGTCCTAAAACAATTAATATTATGCATAAAAATTTAAGGATGTTACATAGTGATGTACTCAACATAGATTTACTTCCATCGATAGTATTTCTTTAACAGTTTCTTTTATACAATTATTGAATTTTTTAGGTTCCCGAAATGTCATAAATCAGAGAAGAATGGGTTAAAAGTGTAAGGCGTGAAAACTGGGAGCCTACGAAGAACTCCAGGCTTTGCTCAAAACATTTTGAGCAATCCTGTTTCATAGTAGGCTTATCAAAAAAAAAACTGAAATCCGATGCAGTACCAACCATTTTTGAAGGATATCCTGGATATTTAAAACCTAGAAAATTAAAAACTATAAAAATATTGTTATAATATTGCAAGAACATATTTGTGTTCTGTAATCCACATTATAATTTTAACAAAAAAACATGAAAATAAAAATGTTTTTAGGTCGCATATTTTAAACTGAAACTTTTTTTCATGATACCCACTATTGTGGGTTATGAATGTAGGTATGTATGGGTCTTTAAAAATGATAATGAGGCTTTCAGTATATATTTTTTAAATAAAATAATTTTTAAGTTTGAGTTTGTGAGTGTTATTTAAAATTTGTTATTTTACCGTAAAAATATAATATAGTCTATTTAATACCTACCAATAATATTTTGTTTTATTTGTTCCAACATCATCTAATTTTTAACCCAGGAAGACCAAACTTCAAAATATTTGCGTATAAAATTTATTATGGTAACGCTTTATTTTTAATTTTTGTTGTAGATAAAATTAACAGCGTTGCTGTATCTGACTCCATGTTATTTTTAACACAATTTATAATCATCTAATTCTGCAGGTGCGAACGACGCCCGGCTTAATTCTAGCAATATGTTCGATACCAAGGTTACATCCCTAGTGACGCACACTAATACAAATCTGTAACTGCACACTAACAAAAATTAGACACCGCCTTTCAATAAACAGTCTGTCTACCTCATAATATGTCTATGGCTTCACATCTAGGAACCATAAATAAGTGGAAGGATGACTAAAATAACAACTGCACTGCATATCTTCATTCTTTTTCCTTAACGTATTTAATAGTGGGTGAGAAAGAGACATGTGTTACGAGTCGTTTCATTATCTGGTATGTTGTCACAACTTGATTTGATTGATGAATTTGCTAGTGAAAGGAATGAATTATTATATTTTATCGATAGTTATGGTATCTGAAAATATTGATACTGAGCTCTAGCGAAGGTACTAAATATTTGGCTTTCGACATGGAGGTCGTGGGTTGAATTCTCACGGGGATTACTATTATGTAAACTTTGATGGCGTCCTTCTCGAGGTTTTGCAAGAATATGTTTCCTTAGACCAAACTTTCTAACTTAGCCGTAAAAACTTCGTGAGGGAAGCTAGGAGCACTTCAACATGCTGATCCGGCGGCTATGTCGGTAACTTTAGTTCTCTTACGGATTAAATCATTTCTAATCTCATCCCTATGAGAGACCCCGAGTATAGCTCGCTCCATTGCGAGTTGAGTGACTTTGAACTTGTGAACCAATCCCGCAGTCAGTGTCCATTTTTCAGCTGCGTATATTAGTACGGGTAGGACGCATTGCTCAAGACTTTTGTCATTAATACCCCACACGATTGGGAACGATGAAAAAAAATTGATGTTCCGTTCAATGTATGGAGAGCCAAAATGTATATATTTTTTTCAAGTTTCTTGTCAAAACCTTATAGCAGTTCACAGAATAATACTTACAGAATTTGAATAGTGTAGTGCTGATAGTTTCGGAGAAAAAATGGTGTGATATACGGACGGATCGACAGACATACATCTATGAGGACATCAATCTATGAGGGTTTCGTTTTTTTGCCATTTGGCTACGGAACCCTAAACCTGCATCCAAATCCGTTGCGTAGTTTTAAAGATTTAATATAGGAACTGAAAAAGCGACTATGTTATATACTATGTGTGATAATGGTATCTGGAATATTGTTAATGTGCACGCTAGACGTGAGTCTAAACATTCGGCCCTCGATCTGAAGGTAGTGGGTTCGATTCTCACGGGGTAAATATTATGTCATCATCATCATCATCATTACAGCCTAATTATGTCCACTGCTGAACGAAGGCCTCCCCTAATGATTTCCACGCGGACCGATCCCTTGCAGTTGACATCCATCTGCCACCCGCCACCTTTACCAGATCATCCGTCCATCTGGTTAGGGGTCGGCCTACGCTTCGCTTTCCGTTACGTGGACGCCACTCGAGAACCTTTCCGCCCCATCGGCCATCGGTTCTACGCACTATGTGCCCTGCCCACTGCCACTTCAACTTGCTAATCCTCTGGGCTATGTCGGTCACCCTAGTTCTCCTACGGATATCATCGTTTCGGATTTTATCGCGTAGGGAGACACCTAACATAGCCCTTTCCATAGCACGCTGAGCAACCTTGAGTCTATTCAAGAGGCCCTTGGTGAGCGACCACGTTTCGCTTCCGTATGTCATAACTGGCAACACACACTGGTCAAAAACCTTCGTCTTGAGACACTGAGGTATTTTGGACGAAAAGATCTCAGTGGATCAATAAAAATAATATTATTATAATATATTTTATTTCTGACATAATATATATATATATATAATATATTATATTATATATAATATATATTTAATATATTATATTATATTTATATATTATAATATATTATATTATATTTATATATATATATATTTATTATAATATATTTATATATTAATATAAATATTATGTCAGAAATAAAATATATTATAATAATATTATTTTTATTGATTTGCAGATTAACTTCAATTGTTAGTGTTCCGTATTATATTACTAAAACTACACATCCTGTACGTCCATCTATTCGGTATTTTAGTTTTGAGTATAGTAACAGGTGTTTTAAATCCGTGAAAATTTAAACTGGGGCACCATCATGGTTATAAAAAGATGGTGGATTAGATAGATAGGATAGTTGAATAAAATAAACATTTAAGTGAGATTTCAATACAGCAAACGCGTTTAATTTTTCACAAAATGTTATGAGTAACTCACTCTTGAGTTGAACTCAAGATTGCCGACGCATTCATTGGCCGGCTTTTTATACCTGCTCACCCAATGAGCCAGACGCTTCGAAGCCATCTACCTATCTCCTTAATATATATAACTCAAAGGTGACTAAATGACTGACTGACATAGTATCTATCAATGCACAAACCACAAGACGGGTCGGGCTGAAATTTAACATGCAGGTAAAAACGCAGGCATTCGCTAAGACAGGATTTAAGGTAAAGCTACTATGGATGTAGAAATCTCCTTTAAGAATGTTGATGAATTCCATCCCTAAGGATACAAAACAGGCGATAAAAAATAATACTCCTTAACGCGAGCGAAGCCGCAAGCAATAGGTAGTTCTACATAATTTGCAGGATAGCGGGAGCGCTGCTCAGCTTGAAGGTTCTAATAATAATAATAATAACGTGTAACACTTACAAAGATTAAACATTCGAAAAAAGGCCTCTGTGCTGGCTTCGGCCCACACATGCCTTCCAAAGGACCGGGCCACTATTTGGCCCGTGAATCTTAAGGATTTCGAAAACATAATAATAATAATAATAAGCGCGTAGGGACGTGACGACCCCATCGCCCGCTGGTGAGTTTCACCAGCGCAGTCAGTCACCGCAGGGCAGCTTGTGGCGAGCTGTTGGTGCGTAGCGACACCACGGACCCGACGGCCCCGAGAGTGCACACTGACCGTCTCCGGCTCCCGGAGTGGCCACCCAAGGTCGGGACTCTCACCTCTGGCTTGCCTTCATTGGCTGTCCAGAGTGGGGTTGCAAGAGCTACATGCTTGAGGGGTGGAAGTGAAAGATGCATAAGTCGCGAGTTGGTGCAGTTTGTCTGCGCAGAAAGCGGTGTACACCTCTCGACACCCCTAGCCGCCTGCGCCGGTGTTGCGTCCCAGGCATTACGCCGCATAGTGGATGCCCATCTAGCGGGTGGCAAGTCACCGTCTGCCTTAATTTTCAAGATTGAGACATTTGATTTGGCAGGCGCCCCGCTGTCTCAATCAATAGCCCAGAAACTAGACCAGCAATTACCCTATCCATAGCCCTAATTTATATTTTTTCTTTCCATATTTGCAATAGTCCTTGCACCAAGCGGGTGCTCGCTCTGTGTGTACTTCCATAGTGCAGGCAGAGCGAGCGGCCGCTCGGTGTACACATCACAACTCATTATTCTGTCTCACAAAGCCTCTACGTGTTGGACCAATGTCCCCACGCAAGCTTCAAAGGACCGGTCTATGAACCGTGAACTCCTAACAGAGACTACAAATAATAATAAAATAATTATAATAATATTGTGCAAATTGTACATACTTTTGCACTATTTCCTTGCCATTGTACAACAGATGCTGCACTGTGAATGTATCCTCGATCTGAACTCTGAAAATTATTTATACATTGGAAAGGTTTCGTTTTTGTGTTGATTATATTAATAGGCAGATAATTACAATTGGTTCAGCTTCGGACAAATTTAATGAAGGCACAGCATCAAATTTTAATCTCCTTTTTAAAGAAAATTCATTTTGCAAATAATTGTCGGGACAGAAGTGCTTAGAACAGATCCTGCTGTGTGGCTTCCAGTTCCAGTCAGGTCTCCCGACTCGTCTTATCCATTCTTGTTTCATATTTTCATTCTTTGGGAAACTGTAATATTATAATAACCTTAATATATCTGCTGATGTTGCTTCGCCGGAAAGCCTAACTCAAATATCGATATGTAAAAGCCACATCACTAGTTGAAATGTTTACCTAGAAAATTTAATTGGGATTTTTTGAGAAAAAGTAGACAATACTGTTTTGGCTTTTATTTGAAAAGTACAACTATAAGTAAGAAACATTTATATCATAGTTTACACACATTTCCTGATTTATTTAATATAAATTTAATCAAAAACTCACGAATGAAAGTGAATCTTTTCACCACTGCTTTCTTTCCTTCCTGAATGTGAAAAACAACCGTCAATAACACAAGACATGTTTTTATAATCTAAAACACTTCAATAAGAACGAGTTTAGTATAGATAATCACTATCTGAGCCAATCTGAGTGCAAATTACACAGAAAATATTTTTCTTATAATCAGGAGCCGCCAAACCACTGACAGTACTATAATCCGGCCATGTGAGCAAGGTGTCAAACTGTTTTAACAATCTTTAACAATGTACGTCAAAATGAGATTTTGAATTTGGTAGTATGTGAATGACTCCAATGACATAACAGATGTGACGACCTGCTAATTATGAGAACAATGATCAGTTTGCTGTCTCATTTTCGCCTACGCAAAATCGTGTAGGGAGTGAGAGCACCATCAGGTATAAGTTTTTAATCGCTATTTTAACCCGGATTCTATGCTGTAGTTCTAATTCTATGACTTGATCGAAGGTTATTTGTTACCGTAACACTAGCTCCTCGATGAACCCTTTGAACGCCTATGACACCGGATGTCTGGATTCCTGGCGTTCAAAGGGATTAACTAAGGGTTTTACGTGCTGTTTCAATATCTATGGATTTTATATTTCTGATGAATGAATATAATTCCTCAATTCTAAACGGTCAAAAGGAAAGTAGTTAAACGCCACGAGGCAGATATTCATCATAACTTCAAAATCTTCATAACTAACAAATGATTCATGCGCAAATCAACAACCAATTACCATACAATGCAATTATCATCGAATACTCACGCCGATCCTTTGTTCGCAGGTATTTGACATTCACACCAAAAACGTCACCGATGTCCACGGCAACCCAGGCATTGCGTACCACGTCGACTCGGACTACGAAGGCACCTTGTACCAGGCGAATTTCTGGGTCCACGCCGTGCTTATCAAACTGTTGCCATGCGCAATACTGACAATCATCAGTATCTGGTTAATCAGGGCGCTTTACAACGCCAATCAGCACCAGAAACAATTGAGGAACTACAACAATGGGTGTCCTTCTGCCGAGAAGATGATCAAACGCCAAAACAAGGCTGATAAACGAACGGACAGAACAACAAAGATGTTGCTGGCTGTGCTTCTACTATTTCTTATTACGGAACTGCCTCAAGGGATTCTGGGGTTGATGAGCGGGTTGCTGGGCTGGTGTTTCTTTAAAGGATGCTACAATTTGTTTGGGGAGCTGATGGACTTTTTGGCTCTGCTGAATGGGGCCATAAACTTCGTGCTGTACTGCTCGATGTCAAGGCAGTTCAGGCAGACCTTCCGACAGCTGATCCTGCAGCCGCCTCTCGCTCGTTTCATACCGACGAACGTTTCTCACACCGACTCTCACAACCAAAACACGTATGTATGATGATCAACATTATTCTTTCTTACTCCTTGTGTTTGGTTATGTTCTTTTAGCTCCTAGATTGTGAACTTAATGCTATCTGGTGATCGTTTGGAAATATGGTTAGGATAATATTTTAAACGCGGTTACATTTTACAAGGGCGTTCATACAAGTTTTATGTTTGGACATTCTTATATTATTGAAATATATTTGATTAACAACCCATTTGGTGTAATGGTTGAGACGTCGGCTACTACACTAAGGGATCCGGGTTCTATTCCCAAGCAGTACAAACATTTACGTGCATGAACATGTTTGTTTGTAGTAGTCCGGATGTTTCTATGTATATAATTACATAAATAATTGTTGAGTACCCATAATAGAGGTTTTACGCTTAACTTGGGGCTAGGTGGCGCTGTCAGTGGATATTTATTTATTTAGTAGCTTAAACTGCTATTTAGGACCTAATAAAAACTTGTGTCCGGGGATATTTAAACACTAATATTATCGCTTATTGCTTGCTTTTATTTACTTAATCGCCTTTGTCTTCGTGTCCATTTTAAATTGATAGCGAAGCCATGAATTCAATTTCCTGCCAGCAGGTAAATGGAAACTTAATGTTCACGGCACGTCTCGAAAGCTAATATGAATAAATTGAATGTGAGTGAAACGCTTTGCACACCTTCTTCTAATATATCTTAATACACTATTACGTGTTCTTATAGATGTTTTCTTTTTCATTAATCTGAATATTCTTTTGACAATCTGCTGCTATCCACTGCTGAAATTAGCGACTCCGCGACAGTGATCGGTTTTGCTATAATTTCCACGCATGGCATGTGGTTTGGATATATCAGCATCTTAGATAAATAATAAACTCACAATAGCTTTGGGGACAAGTCGTACTCATCTGATCTCAACCGAGTTGCTTATTTTAAAATTATGATGTAGTCCTTTCATCCGAACTTTGTATCTCAGTGCCCGAGATTACTTTGTTTGATATTTAAAAAAGTAAATACGGACAGTGATTATTTTTAGAGAAATAGCCTAAAGTTGTCTTTAATCCATTAAACGCCGGGAATCCAGACACAATAGAAAATCAATTGGGTTTGGGGCTTTAAGGCGTCATCAATTGAAAGTTTGTTCTTTCAATTGATATTACTTATTTATGTCTATACGGAATATAGGTTCCTATTTAATTTATTGCACCAGCACCATTTTCTTCTTCTTAGATCAAACCGTAGACGCCCAAAAGCTACGGTGCTACAGTCTTTCTGGAGCGGTCCAAATGATGGATTTCCTTTTTTTATGTTATAGGGAGCAAACGAGCTAGAGAGTCACCTGATGGAAAGTGATTATCTCCGCCCATAAACAACGGAGACACCAGAAGTGTCACCGGTGCGTTGCTTGCCTTTTAGGAAGGAATACGCTCTTTTCTTGAAGGTTCCAATGTCATATATTCCGGGGAAAACCGCTGCTGGGAGGTCGTTCCATAAAAGCAGTGTGCGTGGAAGAAAGTTCCTTATGTTGTATCCTGCTTTCCCAAGTAGCTGTTAGCAGCAGGATTTAATGACAGCTACAGACAACGCCGTCACGGTATGAGGGCTATTCAGGCTTACGCAGACCTGTAGTCACTTCGACCTAGAAGATCTTTTCGTCACGGTAGCTAGCTTATATGGTAAGAATAGCTATTATGGTATGGCATCAGCTTATGCNTTTAGTAGCTTAATGCTATTTGGACCTAATAAACTTGTGTCCGGGATATTTAAACACTAATATTATGCTTATTGCTTGCTTTTATTACTTAATCGCCTTTGTCTTCGTGTCCATTTAAATTGATAGCGAAGCATGAATTCATTTCCTGCAGCCGGTAAATGGAAACTTAATGTTCACGGCACGTTCGAAGTAATATGAATAAATTGAATGTGAGTGAAAACGCTTTGCACACTTTCTTCTAATATCTTTAATACACTATTACGTTTTCATAGATGTTTTCTTTTCATTAATTGAATATCTTTTGACAATCTGCTGCTTCATGCTGAAATTAGCGACTCCGCGACAGTGATCGGTTGCTATAATTTCCACGCATGGCTGTGGTTTGGATATATCAGATCTTAGATAAATAATAACTCATAGCTTTGGGGACAAGTCGTATATCTGATCTCAACCGAGTTGCTATTTTAAAATTATGATGTAGTCCTTTCATCCGAACTTTGTATCTCAGTGCCCGAGATTACTTTGTTTGATATTTAAAAAAGTAAGTACGGACAGTGATTATTTTTTAGAGAAATAGCCTAAAGTTGTCTTTAATCCATTAACGCCGGGAATCCAGACACAATAGAAAATCAATTGGGTTTG
Source organism: Leucinodes orbonalis (assembly GCA_019425675.1). Lineage (NCBI taxonomy): Eukaryota > Metazoa > Arthropoda > Insecta > Lepidoptera > Crambidae > Leucinodes > Leucinodes orbonalis. The sequence goes on along the minus strand of PQWD01011022.1, from coordinate 65,994 downwards.
GGGCTTTAAGGCGTCATCAATTGAAGTTCGTTTTTTCAATTGATATTACATTATGTCTATACGGAATATAGGTTCTATTTAATTTATTGCACCAGCACCATTTTCTTCTTCTTAGATCAAACCGTAGACGCCCAAAAGCTACGGTGCTACACAGTCTTTCTGGAGCGGTCCAATGATGGATTCCTTTTTTTATTGTTATAGGGAGCAAACGAGCTGAGAGTCACCTGATGGAAAGTGATTATCTCCCGCATAAACAACGGAGACACCAGAAGTGTCACGGTGCGTTGCTTGCCTTTTAGAAGGAATACGCTTCTTTTTTGAAGGTTCCATGTCATATTATCCGGGGAAACCGCTGCTGGGAGGTCGTTCCATAAAGCAGTGTGCGTGGAAGAAGTTCCTTATGTTGTATCCTGCTTTCAAGTAGCTGTTAGCAGCAGGATTTAATGACAGCTACGATAACGCCGTCACGGTATGAGGGCTATTCAGGCTTACGCAGACCTGTAGTCATTCGACTAGAAGATCTTTTCGTCACGGTAGCTAGCTTATAAGGTAAGAATAGCTATTATGGTATAGCATCAGCTTATGCTGTGCCAGCTCCCAGTACGTGATACAGGATACGCTCAAAACTAGTAGATTCATTCAAATTAATTGCCATGTGCCTGAGGCGTATTAAACTATGTTAAGTTACATAGTCAACAAATGTCAAGCGTCCCTCAAGCACGCCAAATCTTAATCGGGTCCTTGTAACATAATCTGTCCATAAATCACTTCTACTAGTCACTTTAGGGTGTATTACTGGATCTTAAGACGTAGAACATTGATTCATGTCGACAATCATTTACTTTGACATGTTTGGTCGCGTATATAACGATTCGACCACCGTATACAAAACAAACACCCGCCAATTGCCGTAGGGAAACGATAGCGGATAAATAATGTATTATTTATCATGACTGACGTAGCCCTAACAAATGCAATGTTTCATTTTTAAATAGGAGACACTTTTGTCATGAATACTTTGCAATTTTGACGCATTTTAATGAACCGTACGGTCAGCATTAGAAGATTTAAAACTTAGATTCTTAAAGTTTCAGAAGCTTATGGGTATGTATGGAATAGAGCTAGCTGATGGAGCATTGTTTAAATAAAGGATAATTGAACTACATGTGCATATGCCTCTTGAACAGGCTCAAGGCTGCTCAGCGTGCTATGGAGACGGCTATGTTCGGTGTTTCCCTACACATAGTTCCCTACACAGCGCACATAGTGCATAAAACCAATCGATGGGGCGGAAAGGTTCTCGAGTGGCATCCACATAACGAATAACAAAGCGTAGGCTAACCCCCATCCAGATGATGGATGACCTGGATTAAGGAGGCGGGTGGCAGATGGTTGTCAACTCTAGCAGTTGGATCGGAAACCATTAGGGAAGCCCTTCGTTCAGCAGTGGACATTTTAGGCTTGATGTGTGTGCGTGTACATACACATGTGCATATACACACATACGCATATGCCCAGGCACATACTGTACTGGAATTGACAAGACTTAAGATTTAAAAATATCAACTAGGTAATGTGAAAACTGTCCCCTGGCGAATACTGCAATCTCTTAAAGCAGTATTACAATAATATTATTTCAACTTTTAATAGAAAAAAATGCTGTCGTATTATTATAGTAATACTGTTTTAAGATACGCGCCCCCTGAACGGTTTTCTATATTGGGCGCCAGGACTATATTAATACTGAATAAGGTAGAGCTTAATGAAGAAACAATCGGCTTAAACAATATTGCCTTTGAAATTAGTTGTAAAACATTCTAACTCTTGGAACTCCCAATAATCCTCAGACTAAGAGTCCGGTGAACGAAATTAAATTCCGACGTGTAACCCTGTCTATTTCTGGCACAGTATTTGATTTTTTTTAAATTAGTTCTCGAAAACCCTTATACCGAAACATTTAAATTAATCGTTTCAAATAATTTATGATAGAAACCCACGCATTTTACTGAAAATAATCCCAGAGATTTCCGTTTCTTTTTAACAATCAAGCTTACCCGCTTATAAGTAACTCGCTAATAACATATAATAAGTAATATTGTTGTTTAATAGCCCTATGGTGAGGTGCCTTAAGGCCATTCATCATCATCATCATCATAAGGCCATGAACAATAAGTAATAACTACGTTATAGGTACTAGTGATTAAATGCTAAGTACGTTATACCAAAAATCCGAAACGAGCAACAGAATATTTATATGTAACGACCCATCTGATCTTACACCAAGTTCGAAAGAAGAAAGAAAAATATTTATTTGGTGCAAATCAAATTATAACACGTTAGCCCTTAAAATAATAATTTAAAAAAATGATTCTATCAAAATGGTGGCCACTCAGCTAATGCCAAGACAGTTTTGTCAAGGCACTATTTTGCAGTAGAACCGAAGAAAAAAATAAATAAGTACGCTACGCAACCACACATAACAATAATTAAATTATAATTAACTTATAATTATTACTACTTATAATAAATTATAATTAACAATAATTAAATAATAATTTTTAATTTACATCAATGATTTACCAAAAGTAATAAATGATCATGTGTTTTTTTGCAGATGACGTTTCGGTACTTACTTCATGTCAAAATAACATTCAATTACAAGAAAATCAAATTAATTCTAGAGAAAATTACTAATTGGTTGGATAATCATAATTTGGAAATTAATGTTAATAAAACCAAACTAATGACTTTCTATCCCTTCCAAAAGGAACCATTAAATATTGACTTAACTTATTGCGGATAGCTATGGCATCAGTAAATGAACATTCTTTACTTGGACTAACTATAGACACAATATGACATGAAACTCATATAAATAATTTAAATTTAAAATTATCTAATTTTCATATGCCTAGGGAAATAAAGAAATGTACTGATGAAAAACAGCTATAACAGCTTACTACGCATATGCACATGCATGGCTAAACTATGGAATCATTTTATGGGGGAATAGTACAGATGCGCAGACTCTACTTATACAAAAAGCTTCTGCGTATCGTTGCAAACATACCACAGATAGACAGTTGTAAGCCTATTTTCAAAGTAGAAGAATTTCTAACCATTCATGTATGTACATTTTGGAAATGTGTAAGTTTGTTAAAATATCCGGAATATTTTACTAATAGACAGGACTTCCATCAAGGTACATATTACGTCATAAAAACAAACACTAGACTAATGCTGCCAAATTCAAAATTATCATTACACTCAAAGAGTCCATCTGTTATGGGAGTAAAGATATATAATACTGCCAACTGCGCTAAAAGAATAACAATGAAAATGTATTTGCAAACAATTAAAAGAATTCCTATATCGAAATGTTACTATCACAGGAATATTTAATGACAATATACTAAAGATTACAATAATATTATAACAGTAAATACATTCCAAGAAATACATATGATTAATAATCAAATTGATTTACAAATGAAAATCAAGTGTACATGAAATTTAACTATAATTAAAACAAAATAATTTATATTAAGATACACTAAATTAATACACTGACATTGACATTAAAATTAAATTGATAAAACTAGTAGTATAGTATTAAATACATAGATTATAGAATATAGTATGAAATACATAAGAGTGTCAAATGCCCTCCTCTCTCCTAAGTTGCTGTGCCCGACAGGTCCATAATACCTATATAACAAATGTCACCTTCTAAACATTGTGGAATAAGCAATTAAACGATTGATGATGTGACAGTTGTATACAAAATATCTAGTAATGTTATTCAATAAATAATATAAAAAGTATTAATTAAATACAAAATCAAACATTTGTATGCATGAACATGCCTGTTTGTATTTGTCTGGGTGTTTTCTATGTATAATATGTATGTGTTTACAAAAAATGTATATAAGTATGTTTATTCGTTATTTAGTATACATATTACATTTTTTCATCATTCATTCATTACAACCTAAAAAGTCCACTGCTGAACGAAGGCCTCCCCTAATGATTTCCACGCGGACCGATCCCTTGCAGTTGACATCCATCTGCTACCTGCCACCTTAACCAGATCATCAGACCATCTGGTTGGGGGTCGGCCTACGCTTCGTTTTCCGTTACGCGGACGCCACTCGAGAACCTTTCCGCCCATCGGCCATCGGTTCTACGCACTATGCCCTGCCCTTCAACTTGCTTATCCTGTGGGCTATGTCGGTCACTCTAGTTCTCCTACGGATATCCGTGTTCCGGATCTTATCGCGTAGGGAAACACCTAACATAGCCCTTTCCATAGCACGTTGAGCAACTTTAAGCCTATTTAAGAGGCCCTTAGTAAGCGACCACGTTTCACTTCCGTATGTAATAACCGGCAACACACACTGGTCGACTTTCGTCTTCAGACACTGAGGTATTTTGGACGAAAAGATCTCCCTTAACTTCCCGAACGCTGCCCATCCTAATTGGATTCGACGCGAAACCTCCTGCTCGAAGTTGGACCTACCCATTTGAACTACTTGTCCCAGGTACACATATTCGTCTACAACTTCGAGTTCAGAACTTCCAACTGATATTGGTATGGCACAACATGGATATTAGACATGACTTTCGTCTTGTCCATGTTCATTTTAAGACCCACCTGTTGCGAAGCTCTGTTAAGGGTATTGAGCATAGTACCTAAATCCTCCATGGATTCTGCCATGATTACTATATCATCGGCAAATCGAAGATGAGTGATGTACTCGCCATTGACGTTGATGCCAAGTCCTTTCCAATCGAGCAGCTTAAACATATCTTCCAATGCAGCTGTGAACAGTTTCGGAGATATAACGTCTCCCTGTCTCACTCCTCGGTGCAATTGGATAGGTTGTGTAAGCTCTTCATGTACTCGGACTGACATAGTGGCGCTCTCGTACAAACTTCTCAATACTTCGATATAGCGGTAATCATATGGCACCGTTGGAGGGCTTGAAGCATAGCCCAAGTCTCGATCGAATCGAAGGCTTTCTCATAGTCCACAAACGCCAAGCATAATGGCCGATTATACTCTCCGGTCTTCTGTATAACCTGCCGCAGCGTATGTATGTGGTCTATGGTGCTGAAGCCTTTGCGGAACCCGGCTTGTTCGGGAGGCTGGAAGTCGTCAAACCTACTAGCGAGACGGTTCGTGATGACTCTAGAAAACAGCTTGTAAATGTGACTCAATAGCGTGATGGGTCTATAATTCTTCAACAAGGTTTTGTCGCCTTTTTTGAAGAAGAGCACCACCACGCCATTGCTCCACACTTGGCGTCATACATCACGGATTACGGAATTAAAGAGCTTCTGAAGGGTCTTAAGCACGGGCGTGCCACCTGCTTTCAAAAGCTCTGCGGTAATTCCGTCTCCCGGGAGCTTATTACTCTTAGCTGTTTCAGAGCCATCCTAATCTCGCACAAAGTGACTCCGGGATATCCTCAGATAGTCGGGTTAACTTAGCTCTCGGGTCTTCGGCTAAGTTTGAAGCGGGAATCTGTGTAGCGGTATATAACTCGCTGTAACTTCTCAATCTCCCTCAAAATCTCTGGTTTGGATGAGACTACATTTCCGTTGGTCTTCAAACTAGCTGGCTTTGCCCAATAGACATGTTCCTCGCAAACACCTTCGAACCTCTGTTCTGTTCTATTGCCTCTTTAATACACTTTGTATTAAAGTCGAAATCGCGTCGCAAGGAACTGGATATACGTCTATTGAGCTGCCGGTATTGTGACGCATCGTCTGAAGACTGCAGCTTCATCTGTCGTCTTGTCGCCATGAGATCGAGAGTCTGTTGAGATAGTTTATTGGGTCTTAATTTGCGTTGTCCCTTGCAAAACTTAGACCCAACTGATTGCAGAGTTTCCACTAGCCCGCTATTAATTTCGTCCACTGTTACGCAGCTCTCTAGGCATTCAAAGCGATTCTGCAATTCGAGTTGAAAGCTTCGGGGTTATGATTTGAATCACGTTAGGTCGGAGCGTAGACTTCATCAGACGAGACCTTTCCAGTTGAACATTTATATTTAACGTGCCTCTTACCATACGGTGATCGCTACCGGTTTTAACCCTGGCGATCACAGAGACATCGTTAAATATATGTCTTCTGGTGGTCATGATGAAGTCAATCTCATTTCGTGTGGAACCATCGGGACTCAACCAAGTCCACTTCCTCTGCGGCGGCTTCTTGAAAAAAGAGTTCATCATAAAGAGTCCCTCTTTTTCCATGAAATCGGCCAGCCGCTGTCCCCTGGGGTTCCGATGCCAAATCCATATTGCCCCACTTTCAACTCACAATCATTCCGAATGCCCAGCCTTGCGTTGAAGTCTCCCATGACGACCGTAAAGTGTGTCTTGGAGGTATGCATAGCTCTGCTAATATCATCATACATAACCTCCACTTCATCGTCGGAGTGGGATGAAGTCGGTGCGTAAACCTGTATCACCTTTAGCGCATAGCGCTTGGTGATTCTTAATACAAGGTACGCTACCCTAGCTGACACACTTTCGATCCCCATATGTTGTTGATGAGAGACTTATGGACGAGAAACCCGACACCACCCTGGGATAGCTGGTCGCCCTCACGGTATAGAACAGGTTGCCGGATTGCAGTATTGTGGTGTCCTCCCCTGTCTTCGGACTTCACACAAACCTATTATGTCCCAATGCAACCTGTCTAACTCCGTTTCCAGCTCCAATAGTTTTTCGTCAGTCCTCAGTGTGCGCGTGTTATATGTTGCCAGTTTTAATTGCCGTTGTTGTTTATTTTGGTAGCCGGATCTCTGCCGGAGATTCTTAGCACCCCTTGCCCCGCCGTAACCGTGGCCGCTACCGTAGCCCGGAATAGCGGGGCCGCCGGGGACTAGGGGCCGCAATTTATTTGTGTCAATCATTTGGGGGTTTTTGCCATACTCACCACGCTTGGCAGGCGGGTTGGTGAGCGCAGGGATACACCAGTACCGAAGTGATGCTGCTGCCCATCACTTGGGGGAAAATTCCTTTTGTCGCCTTCTACGACACCCTAGGATGAGCAGGGGTGGTGACAAGTGTATTCTACTCTGCCGTCACCACACGGCTAACATAACATATTACATGCATATGTTTAATTTGGGACTAGATGGCGCTGTGTGAATGTATGGATATATATTTTTGTCTGTCCAGGGATCGAACCCGGAACCATTGAGGTACTAGCCGACGGCTCAACCATTACAACAAATGAGTCGCCAATAATGATGATGTGAAAAGGAAATAGGCTGTACACATATTACACACCTCACTTTCTATAAGGTTAAGTCTCGACATATTTTTATGCGTACACATTGATATGTGCACAAACAAACGTTAAAGTAACACAATTGACCCAGTATATACAACAAAATCCAGGTCGCATTGTAAAGCAGTTGTTCCTATTTTAACTACGGAATGATATCCCTTCTACTTAAAATTATTGACTACAAACTCCTTGCACCTACAGGTTATTTGCACATAATTTATAATTAGAATAATTACACCTCCACACGATCTTTACAGCATACATTCTAAGTATAAAGTCTCTCTCTTCAAAATCATGTCGCGTTCATACAAACTTCCATCCCCGTTGGAACCCCATAGTTAATAATTTTGGAAAACATATTCTACACGTGTTTCAAGACTTTCAATTACTCTTTCTACTTAATGTTATTCGAATAATTTCAAAACTGGCAAAGCTTGATATTAACTTTGTATGAATGCAAAGTCAGTCTGATATCAAAATTATGAAATAATTATTTTACCATTTCCATTTACCTAGCTAAAATATTTTTTGCTTATTGGTTGTAAGTCGGTATTTTTTTTTTTCAAAATTATTGATTTTATAATTTTGAGTGATCCTTAATAAAAATAATCACTGGAATAAATATCATGAAGAAGTTGTTTCTGTAAGTCGCCTATGATTTTCAAATATTCCCTCGATTTCTCTAGTTTCCCATCACCCTGACTACCTTAACATGGGACCACCTCTGAAGCATCCTCTTCCCAACAAATTTTGACAACAAGAATTATCAAAACCGGTTCATATACGACGGAGATACGCGCGAAGAAACATACGTGACGTATGACTTACGCGAGGTTACTGTGAGGTATTACACCGATCGAGATCGATAGAGAACCGAAGCATGGCTCTGCCACACTTGTGTATATATTACAAACATTTGTGTGCATTAACATGTCATGTCTGACAAATCTTTTACAGATACTTTGTAATCGTCAAATGTTATTACATATTATATTTTTATGACTCTACCATCGGTTCGGAATAAGTAGGATCCGTTGTTTAGTACCGATATTACAGGCGAATTCCAAGTATGGGGCTAGGTGGCGTCGTAAGAATTTCAGTGAATATTTATTTATTTATGACATTTTATACATAGAACTCATATAATATAATATACAAGAGTATAAAAATTGGCCAAGCGGGAGTCAGAATCGCCCGTGGAGGATTCCGCAGCAGCAAGTTACATAAAATAATGTAATTTTTATTTACTTAGGCACCTACTACAGCTTTTATATGAAAAATAGTGGTTCACCGTTATTCCCGTATAAAAAAAAATCTCACCTGAAATCTCAATTTCGTTGTTAGATTTCCTGGTAATGTACATTATACATTTTTCTCGTTTTTTTTCAACCCCATATTTAGAAATTAGAGAGGGACACATTTTTTTCAACTTTGGAAGTGTCTCTCGCGCAAACTATTTAATTTATAATTTTTTTTTAGTAGGAACCTCAATATCATTTTTTAAGCTCTACACATTGATACCACACACGGGGGGTTTCAATGAAAAAAAATTGTTGAGTGTCACTTCAATGTATGGGAGAACCCAAAAATATGTTTAAATTTTTTCAAGTTTCTTGTCAAAACCTAATAGCGGTTCACAGAATATACTTACAAAGTTTGAATAGTGTAGTGTTCGTAGTTTCGGAGAAAAAAGGGTGTGACATACGGACGGACAGACAGACAGACTTGACGAATCTATAAGGGTTCCGTTTTTTGCCATTTGTTACGGAACCCTAAAAACATTTAGTACAAGTACAAAATAATATATGGAGACTTCGTTAAATGTAGCTTATCATTATTCCATTTTGTAATCAAATTTAATTTATTGATATTAAGTGAGATCGCGGTACCAAAAGTTCAAAGAAAAGAAAAAAAAAAACATTTTTTGCGCAGTGACGGTCTTGCTTGTACATGTTGTAATTGTTTTTACTTTTGTTTCAGAGGCAAAACATCAATTCCATGAGGGCGGCCTAAAAAGGTGCATAATCCTGTGATATGCGAACAGTTCTTGTAGACGGTCGACCTTTAATAGCAGACAATTAACGAGTGAAATGTCCTTGTGTAATATTCAAGTGTTATTAAAAAAGTGACACCATGTTGAAGGTTTTTTTAGAAAATGAAAATGAGCGACGAAATCTATAATTTATATGTGGTATAATGAGCTTATTGTAATTGGTAGCTCAATGGTGTGGACTGTTGCTGTTAGGGTTAGGGGAGGGCTGAGGTTCATATCCCGCCACGTACCAATGTGTTATCGAATTTTCGAAAAATATATGTACGTTATCCGACGCTCTTACGGTGAAGGAAAGATTCAAAGGTTGTGCGTGAAGTCGTCCAACCCGCGCTGAGCCCGCGTGGACGACTAAGGCCTAATCACCCTATACGGGTAGGCTCGTGCCCCTCGGTGGGGACGTAATATGAGCTGATGATGATGATATTGAGCTTATTGTTGTTCATAGACACTAGAGTCTCTCTAGAGAGAGGCTTTAATTGTCACAATTTACTGGTGTTCTTATTTAAATAAAAAATATTGTCATAAAAGTTTTACGAGTAGTTTGAGTAGTGATGATTGTAAGTTAAAAAAATAAATTCCTGTATAGCAAACCGCTATTTTGATATAGGTGTATATAAAGAAATTTAAAAAAACTGTGTTCTTTATTGATGAAAATTAGGGTTCACGCACTGTCGTGTCACTAAATAACAGAATGTTGTCTGCGTATGTAATACAATATTTGTAGGTTAAGAAGTCGGCTACTACACATTGTATTCTGGGGTCGATCCTCGAGCAATCCGAACATTTGTCTCATAAAAAAGTTTTGTCATAGTCTTAAGTGTTTTCCATGTATTATAATAAATTATATGTAGATTTTGTGTATTAAAAAAAACGATTAAAGACGGCGTTGTGTATATATCAATACTTAAGAGTATGTTAAGCTAGATCCGCCCACGACATCGTTCGCGAAAGAATAACTGTTGCTTCAGTTACTCATCATAACATCAGCTTTTTGGCAAATTAATATAAAATCACAAATATTGGTTATGATATGATTGTAACACTGAATTGAAATAAATTATTATTATTTAATTAATGTCTTAAGCGGCCCAGCTGTACCAAAGATAACTTAGAACGTTTAAATGTTAGTCGTAAAAGAGCGCTATTTAAGGCATCAAAGGGACTATTCTATATATTTGTATAGATGAGTGATTTATTATTTCTACCTCCCAAATGATAAGTGATGTCTTGTTACTCAGTAGCTGATAAGGTGTATTACTGTAACTTATACTAGGACACATGCATTTAAGTAATATCTAATTCATATGGAATGCAATGAATAAATAAATAAAAAATTGAAAGCTTCTTATAGTAATGGCATTATGTAGAAGATATCATATCCCGCATATTTCTAAGCATAATGGAATTTAATATGGCGATGAGTGAAAATGGTTATCCATTTACATAAGTTCTCAAACAATTTTCAATTAAACTTTGCTCTAGATCAGCGGTCGTCAGACTTTTCTAACCCAGGGCCACACACGTCAATGTGAGTGCCAATGCCGGGCCGCAGAAGTTTGCTTCGAAGTTATTGTCGAAAAATTTAGTCATAGATATTTTTCATTAGAATTATACATATCTACAAAATTTTACTTTATGAAATTTTGTAGTTTCATATTCATGAAAATCTATAACTATCCTAAATATGACTACATCAAAGTACAATTTGGGTAAGCCGTAGGTGGATTTCTAAAATTATGTGGTTAGTGTACGATAATGGTAAAACGAAAAAATAAATTCTCTGAAGTTAATAACCCCGATGATCTAACGAGAATAAAAAAACCATATTGATGATTGTTATTTTAATCGGAATAAATAATTTTATTTATATTTTATCAAGTCTTATTGCGAGAAAATTCGTCACAGGTTCACAACCCTGGAAAACAACTTATAAACGTAGCTCAGAAGCGCTATCGGTCTATAATTCTTCAAGAGAGATTTATCACCCTCCTTGAAGAACAAGACGATAAGGCCTCTGGACCACACCACTGGTGAAGTTCCCTGGTAGATGATGGCTCTAAAGAGCTCAACTAATAACAATCCAGTGCTGCACTAATCTGGCTAACGTCAACATCCGGGATATCCTGCGTATAATGGCGCATAAGTCGTGCACGTAGATCTTTGGTGCCCTCGGTCAGTGGCTGATGTGCGCTCGATGAATTAAGCCGTCCATAGAAATGTTCAATCTCTATTAGGATTTGTGGTTGAGTTGTGAGTAATTAGCCATCTGTTGTCTTAAGCTTCACAAGATGACTCTTCCAAGTGATTTTTGGAAAACATTATTGAACCTTGTATTACAACAGGGGAGGTCCCTGCGAACGAGTATTCGTATTCGCTTGGAGAGAGTGATATTCCGGCGAAGCAAAATCAGCAGATGGCATCATACGTCTCAGCGTCATCAGATCCAGGGTTTCAATGCCTGCGACCAAGTGTCCACACCGTCTTCACCACGTTGTCGGTTATCTCGTCCAAGTTGCTCGTGGTTTCCAACGAGTCGAATCGATTTTGGAGTTCCAATTGGAACTGTTCGGACCCATAGTGTATTTGGGGCAGCGTAGGGATGATAATATAATGTGGGACCTTTTGGTCTTTAAGCATAAATTAAAGTGCTTCGAACAAGTCGGTGGTCGCTACTGGTTTTGAAGCTATTGACCACTGAAACATCCTTAAATATCCTTAGCCGCCATAATAAAAACTATCTCGTTCTTTGTCACAGAGTTTGGGCTCTGCCAAGTCCATTTCTATAAGGATTTGGATTGAAGAAAGAATTCATCAAGAAGAGCTCCTCCATCTCGAGGGAGATGACCAGCATCTGCCTCCTGTGATCGTTCGTGAGGTCCGATTTTCGTCGGTTTCTTGTACTCCCACTTTAGTTTTTAAGTCCACCATTACATCATTGCAGAAAGTTGAGGTTGTGCCATGCATGGCCCTGGAGATATCCGTATACATGGCTTCAACCTCTTCGTCAGAGCATGACGAGGTCGGCGGCCGCATATATCTGTACCACGTTTAGGAAGTACCGGTCGGGTATCTGAGTTTAAATACGAGGTACGGAACCCTATTCGACATACTACTGATTTTCACAGTGTTTTTAACAAGAGTCTTGTGCACCAGAAAACCGACACCACCTTGGGATATCCTATCACCTTCTCGGAAGTAGACATAGTGTCCGGAGTCTCGGTGTCTTGCCCCTCTCTTCGGACTTCTGATAACCCAAGAATGCTCCAATTTATCCGACTTCTAGTTCGGAGAGGCGATGATCTAGCCGTAGCGTGCGTCCATTTTACGTCGCCAGTAGTATTTTTTATGGCAGTTGTCCGTAGCCCGGGGATTCTTAGCACTCCTACCACACCGTTACCGCAACTATTGACGTGGTCGACAATAGTGGGGCTGCCGGGACCTTGGAGTCCACGTATATTGGCGCCAATCATGGGGATAAATGTCCGTAGTCACCACGCAGGGCAGGTGGGTTGGTGACCACAGAACTATCCAGTACGTAAGATGGCGCTGCTACCTACCATCTATCAAAGAACAGGTCAAACGTAAGATGTAGTAAAGCGCCATCATTCCATTTTGCACCACTATATTGATATAACTTGAGTGACGTGACGACCCTATAGATAAGTGTCTTGTATAACGTCGGTCTCGAAGGAGGTGGTACTCGACATTTCTGAGATCCCGGGATTTATTCACCACTTCCGCACCAAAAAAGGCGGCGGGCCGCAGTTTGACGACCACAGCTCTAGATATTGCATAAGGATGATAAGTCAGTATAAATTAAACCTTACTAGAACAATTCTAGGTTTACAATCTTACCATCAGCGTAGCAGTATTGCTGCACATTACCATACTATAGGTAACATACTAATTGCAATACTTCTCTCCAGAATACAAGAAAGGAAATATACTTAGTACTTAGGATAACAATATAAATGATTATTAATATGCCCACATTCACATACTTTTAAATGTATGTTGCAAACACAGATTTGCCAATGTATATTCTGATGTCTGTGATTGCAAATAATTTGACGACCGATTTGGTGTAATGGTTGAGACGTTGGCTATTGCACCGAGGGCCCGGCCAAGTCCGATACCCGGGCAGTACATACATTTGTGTGCATCAACATGTTTGCTTGTATTGGTCTGTGTGTTTTCTATGTACATTACGAATGTATTTAATATATATATTATCCGTTGTATAATACCCATATTTCAGGCTAAATGCTAAGTTTCAGGCTAGATAGCGCTCTGTGAATGTCAATGATTATTTAATTTTCACTCAATTTAAATAATAGATGAAAGGAATAAATGATTTTGATTATGATTAAAACAACGATATATCTATATAACTTTTGGTTAGATGGTGCGCTTCAATGCAACTGTGTGACATAATATAATTTGTTTTGAATTAGAATGTTATCGTTGTTTTTATCAATTTGAAACTTTATATTAAGCGTGTTGTATATTGTACACGTAAAAAACCCTTGAATAAATTATGTACATAGTTGAAAAATGTGCTTTCACATGTATATGAATGTACTGTTAATAAGATAATGTTGTTAATATGATGTTTTTTAAATATAAAATAGCGTAATAGCTTGTTTCACAAAGTAAAACTATGTTTTTGTAAATAAAGCCTTTATGAATGAAAATCAATTTAGTTTAATCATAGACAATTTACCTAAATGCTTTAGGCATTCTGAATTAAATTCCAACTAAAGCCCAATGTATGTCTAATTGTGGTCGGAATACATCGGAAGTAATTAAGAGCATTTATTTAATTAATTGTAACCGAAATGCAAACGGTAACTTTGAGTTGAGATATGCCAATATGGATTGAATACAATTTAAGACATAATGGTAATCAAAGTAGAACCATCAACATACAATTTTATCAATCTGTAAGTTTACATTCAGAATCCTTTTTTGGTAAACTATCTTACTTTCTAACCGACTTCAAAAAATGAGGGTACTCATTTCTACCGTATATGCTTTTTTAATCAATATGCCAACACTAAGCATGCAAGTTTTGTTTAATTGTTTGTTAGTTATAAATATTTTAAGGAATAAATGGTCTATGTATTTACGTAAACATGTTCTAATAATGTCATTTAACAGTGTCACCATCTTTAATTTGTAGGCAAAGTTAATAATTGGGCTTTAAGCTTCCGGTATGTTATATGAAATAACTTTATTGAATGAAACTAAGTTGTTACATAGTTTATGTTTGTACTAATTGTACTAAAATGTTTAGTAACAATTTATCAAAATGTAAGTCTCAATATAACATATATTTAACCGGAAGTGGTGCAGTGGCGCCACCTTTATGAATACTTTTTGATTAATTAGTACGGTTATAATGTCTACTTCCGATTAACGTGTATAAATACTGATTATTAGCATACAGTTGATGGATTCTCATGTAAATTGTGAAAGAATAAACTTCTCTTGTGGAAACTGTTTTACTGTTTTATACACACTAACAGAATATTAATACAAAAATTCGTCAAAAGACATACTCTAATTTAGATAAAAAAAATACCTGATTCTTTTTACTATAATAACACAAAAAAGGTAATTTACGTGTAAATTTTAATGGAATGATATTATCAAACTCAAAATATCTTTAAAAAAAAAACATTTTTTTACAGTTATTTGAGCATGACTATAGTATATAGAAAATAAAGATTTTTGAGTTCATGAAATCTACTACTATTATAACCATGATCCTGAAGTCCAGGACTTGGGGAATACATGATAGTGGAGTTATGCCTCAGGCTGGTTAGAGAGTGTCCATACAAGGCCATTAAAGTAACACCCGCGGAATAGTAGAGATGATAACAATTTTATTCTAGACTACCGTCAATAGCGTTTGACAAAAAGTTGTTACAAATAAAACTCTATTTGCACAATCCTTCAGTTGTAGCAGCGTTTGTTGTCAAAAAGTTGTTTCGACATTCTATTTATCCTGTCGAAAAAAAATACTGACCCAACCAAAAGCACTTCCTATTGTAAGCTACTATCCCACCAAAAACATTCTGTAAAAAATGTAGCCAAGTCTCGATGGAGCTGCTTGATTATCTCTAAAAAGTAATGAAATCAAGACAAAGACGTGCCAAGTCTAAGGTTCCTTACTGCGATTACGGTTACGGTACGATTACGGATTAAGTTTTGTCATCGGATAAAGCGGCCTACCATTTTAATATATATAGTTTAAAGGCGGTATGTCGATCTCTTATAGTTTGGCTGGGCTATTATGTTATCTAAGCAGGGTCACCAGGGTCACCAATCGAAGATCTGGAGTACCTACTCCAGATCTTCGATTGTCCAAGTTTTTATAGTTTTCCCTTTATGTAGCCATTAAACCCTAACTCTATACCGTATTTCAGCTCTCTAAATAAATGGGAAGTACTAGTTCTATTTTGATGATCAAGAGTGATTGAGTGAGTGAGTGAGTGAGTGTCTGTCGAAAATGCGAAACTTTGCTTTCGCTTAACGTCGGAACTATATGACCTACAGACTTGAAATTTTGGATTTAAAGTAAGTTATTATATCTTACTAGATGACGAAAATTTCAGCGCTCTGATATTATCCCAAGATTCTCAAATCGGGGCCTGAAAATACGGCGAAATGGATCCTGTAAAGGATGGTACGGCAGTGTTTGCGTCGCGCTCGACTTGGCGGGGGCACTGCCGTGCCCCCAGATATTGGTTCCTACACTATTTCTTGTTTCTATCATCTAAATGTTTTTTGTAATTTATTTAAAATTTACGTTATTTGCGAACATTTACTCTTTTATTTGTAATGATGTTTATATTAAGTTGTTTAATAATTTAATACATTGTGTTCAAAATTGCATACACGCAATTATTTTAACTTGCCCCGCTCCTAATTTCCATTGAGAATTTAGTTTGACAAAAATATTTTTAATCAGCCTCTATGATCTAGTGGAAGCTTTGAATTTCGATCACAGTCCGGGGTTTGTGGATCCAAATCCAATGGATCCAATCCAAATCCAAATCCAATCCAAATCCAATGTGCGCTCCTTTCTCTTCATCTTTGACTTCACTATAAGACATAGGACATTTCAAGCTTATTGCAATACACAGAACACATCATGCTATTGGACAAAGCCTTCCCCCACAGCATAGCCATTGGGAAAATTAGGCTGAAACCAAAAACATTTAATGTTAAACGTTGGCAAGATGACCTCATAAGATTTGTCCTTTGAAAAAGATATCAGATCTCATGTAGAGCGAAACTTCTAACATGACAATCTGGTGGTTCAGTCTGCTATGTTCTTACTAAACTAGGGAAAAAAGCACAGTAACATTTCTCCGCGGGATTCGAACACATGATCTCCATTTCAAGCAAAGATATATGCTGAACGCTGTACTCACTAGATCATGGAGTCATAAAACATAAGAGAAGGGAAACAGAGATGTAATAATTATCTTGCGAAAAAAGGGTAGTGGTAAAAAGGTCTCTTCAAAATGAAAGTCAAAACCATTAAATCAAATTAGGCTAAGAAAAAGCACTTATGAACTTCATGAGCCACAAAACCATCCGAATGCTCTGCAACGCTGATATTCTGAATAATAATAAATAAATAATAATAATAATAAACTTTCATAGATATTTGTTTATATAAAAACATAACAACAGGATATGACAAAAGTAAGAGTTATTTTAATAAGTACGACCCATTTGGTGTTATGGTTGGGACATCGGCTACTACACCAAGGGTTCCGGGTTGGATATCCGGGCTGTACAAACATTTGTATGCATTAACATGTCATTTTGTATTGGTTTTGGTGTTTTCGATGTATTATATGTATGAATTTAAATAAAACGTATGTTTATCCGTTTTTTGTTAGTACCCATATTATAGGCTAAATGCTTAGTTTGGGACTTATAGATGGCGCTGTGTGAATGTCGGTTGATATTTATTTATTTTATAATAGTCCCTAACGAATGACAACTCACTGGCGTCTTTCAAAAAGAGAGCGTATTCTTATATAAAGGGTCGGCAACGCATCCCTGCGACCTCAGCTGTTGCAAATGTACATGGGCGGCGGTGACACTTTCCATCAGATGAACCGCATGCTCGTTTGCCTCCCTATGTTTTAAAAAAAAAACCAACATTCGTAATCATTTGTTATATTAACCCTACCGCTATGGTTCTATACAAACATCGGCAAATGACAGCCGGGATCGATGGCTTAAACGTGCCTTTCAAAGCCTCGTCGATTATAGACTCGATACATTAATGGTTTAATGGGCACAGAGCTGAGGTTGGTAGTTAGTTTAAAATGGATTACTAACTTACATCGTAACTTGGAATAGATTGTCAGATTTCTGGAGGGGTAGGGGTAACCGCATGGGAAATTCGGTATCCAGTACCTACGCTACACTCGCCAAGACGCGGTCTCCACTCGAGAACTCGTCTCCTTCAAGGGCCATCGGTTCTGCGACATAAGTGACTAGCCCACTGCCAATTTCACTTGTTAATCCGGCAGGTTATATCGGTAATCGACAAGAACATTAAAAATATTTTGATAAAACCCAAATAATTTAATGTTGACCACCCAACTATTATATCAAATATAATATGTATGTATGATAATTTCAAATCATGGGAACTCCAGATTAATTCTGTTTCTCAGCTGTTTAATCGTTCAAGCCAGTGAATTCCACATTTAGTTCTAATATCTAATCAGCTATTAAGTCTAAGCATTTCGAGTGAATTCACTAGTTACGATTAGGTATTCACCAATGAGTCCGACTGTTGTTCCAAAATAGTAATGATCTGAATATATTATTACATTGTCGAACTTTAATACTAAATTAGTTCCAACGCCACCACATATTGTGTTCAAAATCGTATCTACATATCAATAAGGTACGGAATGGGCATAGAATGAAGCAAACAGCAGAGGCTCTAGTCTGCTTTATTGTATAATTATTAGAAGTTGTCAAAAAATATAAAAAAACAGGGTGAAATTGTTAAACATTGGCATTTCTTTTGACATACTCGTGATTCAAAATACATCCCTCAAACATAAAGGAAGTCTATTAATACAATAATCAAATATTTTTAACCCTAAATCATGTAAAACACATGTAATTGATCAATAATATAAATTATAAAATACTTACAAAAAATATTTTTAAAATTAAATATGGGGTGAGGCGGGTTTACAGTCGGGCGACGCGAATTCGCTGAATAAATTAGTACGGGCTTTAATAAAATATTATTTAACGTTATTTTTTTAAAACTTTCATGATAAATCTATATCGCATTAGGTTCTCATAAAGCCAAATCCATATTTTTTTAAAATTACACTAATAGGTCGAATGGATGACAATGATTTCAAATTCACCCTGTATACCTCGTCATCATGGACGGTAATATGAAGTGTACTGTATAACAACAATGTATCGTTTATAAAAATACGAGTAATGGATCAGACAAAACACATCAGCCATTATTTATCATTTGCTAAATATTTAGATTCACCCGTCCTCAGGCAAGACCTAAACATCATTACAAGGCATAGACGTCTTTATGCAAAATTTCCTTCAAAAAAGTTATTGCATTTTATTATGTTATCCGCCGTCAAATATAAAAATGATAATGAAAAATAAAAACTCAGCTCAAGAATTTCGAAATTTGGTATATAACATTATTATTTTTTTACTCATCAACATGAAGGAATGTTCCGGTCATCCGCTTTTCTCATCCAGCCTCCACCAGCGACATTTCGCAAGTCGTCAGTCAATCGGGCTGGAGGGCGTCCTACGCTACGCTTGCCGAGACGCGGTCTCCACTGCAGAACTCGTCTCCAACGGCCATCGGTTCTGCGACATACGTGACCACTGCCACTTCAACTTGCTGATCCGGCGGGCTATGTCGGTAACTTTGGTTCTCTTATGTATTAAATCATTTTTGACCTTTTTTTTTATTGCTTATGTAGGCAGACGAGCTGGCGGCCCATCTGATGGAAAACGGTAACCGCCGCTCATGGACAACTGCAATGCTAAGGGCATAGCCATGCCGCTGCCTATCAAGAGGAAAGGGCTCTCTTTAAACCTCGTTTGAAGAAGGACATGTCGTAGTTATTAGGGAACACCGAGGCTGGGAGGTCGTTCCATAATTTGCACGCACGCGGAAGGAACGATCGCTGGAAACGAACGGATTTGGAAGCGAAAGTTTCCAGGTGGTATGGATGGACCCTAGCTCGGCGTCGAGTCGTACGATGGTAAAACGGATTCGTATCTCTAAGAGACCCTGAGCATAGCTCGCTCCATTGCGTATGCATATTTAACAGTAACCATTTATTGTAAATTGTATTAAAATTACAATCAGACACTCTAATTTACTTACTTGTATACAATTTTCCGAATAGTAAATGCATTTAATCAAATAAATGTACCAAGATAAACAATCATTCAGTGAGTTACAATATCATTAGCAACATATGACAGATGACAGCGATTAGTGAAATGTTATATTGTTCATAACCAATGATGTAAAAAAATAAGGATTCGTGATATGCTCACAAAACAATCGAAAAAAGTGTTCCGAATGCAGTAACAGCACACATACACATATATCGAATTTTTAACACATTTACCCAACAAAAGACTCCAAACTGTACTCTCTTCGGCGATTCGTTTTTGAGGCACGGATGGCGTATCTACCTTTATATATTCAGAATATCATTGTTCATGACAATACGAATACGATTAGCATCTGCGGGTAATCTATCATTGTCCCAATTATTTTACATATATCAATCCAATCATGTGTATATTATTCGATTTGTCTAGCTCACCATTACTTGTTGGTGACACTGTGGCTTTAATTTGATTCAGGTTGAGTTATTAAAAAACAAATACATTTAAAATCTCAAATTGTGAACGTATAATGGGATGCCAGAAGACTCTTCATCGATAGATAAAATAAATAAATATCCACTGACAATAACAAGGCGCCATCTATTCCCAAGTTAAGCGTGAAGCCTGTATTGTGGGTACTTAACAACGTATAAACATACTTACATACAGTTTTTTTTGTAATTACATACATATTATACATAGAAAACACACAGACTGCACAATACCTAGGGTTCCGGGTTTGATCCCGGGCCGTACAAGCATTTGTGTGCATGAACATGTCTGTTAGTAATGGTCTGTCACTGATATTTAAAAGTCAAATGAAATCAAATTGTTAAAATAATCCGTGTTCAAAATGTATTATTTAATTTAACCTCCTTGAACAGTTAATTGTGGTTGAAATTGAAAAAAAATATATTATGAGGTATTCGTCTTTTTTCTGGTAGAATCCTGGTAATTCCTGACTAAAATTAACCAAAACATCGAAACCACCATCGATATTAATAGCAAATTCATAACAAAAAGCAACAATGAGTACCAATAATCCCAATCCCATTTAGCCAGCTAAAGAACTAGCTAAGAGACCTCACACATATATTAGCAGCGGAATGGTGGACCTCGACACCAGGGTGCAAGCAATCCAGGGAGGCACAGCCATCCCTGGACAGGAAACTGTCTAGGCGTCTTCTACGCATGAACATATATAGCCTAGGACTGGTAACG
This sequence comes from Leucinodes orbonalis, assembly GCA_019425675.1. Classification (NCBI taxonomy): domain Eukaryota; kingdom Metazoa; phylum Arthropoda; class Insecta; order Lepidoptera; family Crambidae; genus Leucinodes; species Leucinodes orbonalis. The sequence goes on along the minus strand of PQWD01011022.1, from coordinate 44,975 downwards.
GGGACCATCACTGGACACTGCGCACTAAACAAACATTTCCACACACTAGGTATCACGGACAGTCCTCTGTTCAGAGCGTGCATGGAGGAGGAAAAGGTGGCGCATGTTCTTTTTAGGTGCACAAGCGTAGTCCAGATCCGCAAGGAGACTATCGGCTCACCGGTAACATTTGCGGATGTCCTGAGGAGACCGGGAAGACTAATCTGCTTTTGAAGGGAGTCGGGCTGACTGAAGTGACCAGCAGGTCGCCATGGCTCACGCACAATGGTCCACTGCACGAACTAAGTGCGAAAACCAACCCCACTGACATAGAACATAGCAACAATAAGTAAGTATCCTGCAATAAAGTAGCAATTATGAGACAAAATAAGATATCGAGATTGAATAGAAGTGATTAGCATGTATCATAAAAAGTTGTTGCTTAAAGGGTTGAAGGTCAATGTATACGCTGAAAAGTGTATTCTTATAAATATAGAAAAAACAAATGTTTTGTAAAACAGCGACCGATATATTCTATTTTTTATTTAGGTAAAATAAAGTAAATAATTCTTATGAATATTGTAATTGCAAGTAAAACTTTACGTGTAATTTAAATGAATATAACATATTATTTTCATATTATGAAAATTTAATCTACATGTTAAAATTGTTTTCATTTAAATTAGTGGACGACTAAGGCCTCTAAGGTAAGTGTATAGACTTACCTTTACTGGTAGGTTCGTGCCCCTCGGTGGGGTCGTATAGTGAGCTGTGGATGATGAATTAATTGGTTATTGTTATATATGGCATTAAGGAGGCATGTTCAGCTGGTGGGCGATAATTAGTTCAATGATTTATGATCACGCCGTTATTCGAATGTGTATACCACGATATTAATTGAAGCAATAAATGAAAGATTTCCGCAGAATATGTTCTCATTTTATTTACAACATATCGTTTTAAACTATACTTAAAATACAGTGAAAATATTTTCAAAAATTAATTGATTGTATAAAACAGTATAGAATACAAACTTAGTATTAAGAAACAAGAAACCTTCGCTCGAAGTCTGTCGTGAAAACAATAAATTACATGTTGTTTGTAAAAAAAAGTCCTCCACATGGTGGTCTTAGGCTGAAACTGGAGGCTTCATAAATGAATAAGTCATATCGTTTAATATAACAAAGTGGAAGAACATGATCCACTACGTCATTTGAGTACTCCAATTTTTTTCCTGTTCGAGCCGCCTCTCCTATTTTCCGTTGTAAGTAAAGCTCATCTGCTTTACGTCATATCCTAAGGTCAACGATTCGGCAATACTTAAAGACAAAAGTATTTAAGCAATGCGTCCTACACGTGCTAACATTCGCAGTTGAGACATGGACACTGACTGGGGGATTGGTTCATAAGTACAAATCACTCAACGCGCAATGGAGCAAGCTATGCCCCAGCGTGAACTTGTCACGTATGTTGCAGAACCGATAGTCGTTCGTTGGAGCAGACGAGTTCTGGAGTGAAAACCACGTTTTGGCAAGCGTGGCATAGGACGCCTTCCAGCCCGGTTGACAACAACGACAACTTGCGAATGGTCGAGGAAGTAAGCGGAAGACCGTGATATCTGGCGCAAGATGGAAGCGACCTATATCCAGCAGTGGACTGCGATAGGCTAAAGAGAAACCTAAAAATATTTTTATCATTTTAAATCATCAAACCTAATAGTTTTTAAATTTAAACTTTAGTTACGATACTGATTTAACAATCAATTGCGTTATCTGATCTTGAAAATTTAAATGAAATATGATTTATTAGAATTCTAATATTAATACCGTAGTAGGGGTTGTCGGGCCAATGCTCCGGCGTTTAAAGGATCGGTGTTTTAATGAACTTAAGATTAAATGTCAATAACTCTTACATTAAATAGTATGTAATCAGCGTCAGCTGCTACCAAAATATTAAAAGTCGTTAAGATCTCACGTTACTTTATAGTCCTCCATATGTATTTTTATGATACTATGTATTTATTATTTATATTTAACTACACATTTGCCATAAATTTGGCAAATGTATAGCTAAATCAGGATGAAAGTATCCGAAACTTTATGTTTTAAGACAATTGAATTGGCTGTTGCCTTCAGGTCGCATATTAGGTTTAGGTTCTTATGCATTTATATCTTATAACAATGCAAATATTTATATGAAGAAATGATATGTTTGGCCCCTTTTAACCGATATGACATACTTATTACATACTTATCAAAATAAATATACTATACAACGGATAACCATACTCATAAAACACCCAGACCAATACAAACAGACATGTTCATGCACAATGTTTGTACTACCCGGGGATCGAACCCTTGGTGTAGTAGTCGACGTCTCAACTATTACACCAAATGGGTCAATTTATAACATCTACATTTATTAAGTCAAGCACTATTACTCAGAGTAAATACTTCTCTGGCGGTAATTTGTTTTCTTTTAATTAATAACATTGAAGAAAAACGTAAGTTACGATGCAAACAAGCAAGATTAATATTAAAACTTGATCTTCAGTCGCGGTAGTAAAACTAGGATAAGTTTAATATAGCTATCGTCCATGATAAAATCGCTGAGAATTCTGCAAAGCGAGTATAAAAAACAAAAAATTAGTTTGCAAATTTAGCAGGACTCGCTTAGGTGAACAATTATTTACGCGCCATTTCACTGAAAACAAAAATGGCGGATTTAAAAAGGCGTAAGTGTTTTATAATACTAAGTGGTAGACTCGATACTGAGTTGTCTAGGTAGTTACCACCGCAGTGCCAGATATTATAGGAGTGCTGTGCACTTTTGTGTTTCGGGATGAGGGCACTGTAGCTTATGAAATTATTGGGTACTAGCGACCCGCCCCTGCTTCGCACGGGTGCAATGTTGATCGTAAAAGGCACGCTCCCGGCTTCCCCGTCGGCCGGTATAGCCGCAAACCAACCGCAAACGCTACGCACCGCAATTTTTATATATTTAATATCTTCGAAAATGTTCATTTAAATCATATGCTGTTAAGAACTACTTAGATCTTTATTCAACAATGTATTTAAAATATTAAATTGGATAATATACCCCTCCCGCATGCGCACCCCGCCAATGCGACGCCCACTTTTGCAACGGGACGGCCGTGCAGCAGAATAATATTTTAATTTCGCCATAACTTGAAAACCAAACGTCCAATTTAATCATTCAAAGACCAAATATTATCTACGTAAACTTTTCTTAGTGATGAAAATTATTTTGTTAAGGATAGTAGCATGAGTAAAATAAACGCGTTTTAATGTAGCCAAAAAAAAATTCAATTTTTTTAAAAAAAAATGGTTGTTTGCTTCACCCGACATAGGTAGTATAGTGTGTCGCGGACTTTTTTGTAGATATTAATGAGATCTACACTTAGTTAGAACCTTTTATAGTTCTATCTTTTATAGTTTAGGCAGAATACGCAAAAAAGCAACTTTTCTGGTAGTTTTTTCCTTTTTTGTCCGAAAAACCCAAAATATCTTACGGAACCCTATTTTTTTCAAAATAAAATTTAGCCTTTTATGCGGGATTAATTTAGCTTTAGAATGGTGAAGAATTTTTAAAATCGTCCAGTAGTTTTGAGCCTATTCATTACACCAAACAAACAAAGTTTTCCTCTTTATAATATTAGTGTAGATAAGAGACCTAACATCTGCTGTCTCGGTCGAGGAGCGAATTGCGGCATTGATGGAGAGTAATAACTGTCTCTCAGTTGTTGGTCTCGTTCAATGCCACTCTGTATTGGTTAGGCGTAACACTTACCACCAGGTGAGCGACCGAACCACAGACATCCTAATATACAATTAGACTGTACAAGCCGCTAAGTTTATAGGCAGTCCCAGTGTCGCAATTTCTTTTTGGTTCTTACCTGTGAAAAGTTATTATACTTCTTGGTAATTACTGATCATGCGATGATGGCATTTGGATAAAACGGTATATTTCTTCTAATATTCGTGCGTCTTGACTCGTCTCACAGAGCGTAAACTGGCAGCCAGTGTATGCTCGTTGAGCTTACATTTGTCGCACTTTAAACGCGGCTTGTCCCATCTCCTGTATTGGGAAATCTGTGGTCCTAACCGTCCTGTTCACTTTGTAACATAAAAAAAATAGATTCACAAAAATGTATTTTATTATTTATTAAATACTTAACCACTAGATACAACTGACACTAGATAATGTGACTTAACATCATTACATTAAAATCATTACCTGTATCGTGGATCTTCTTCCATGAATAAGAACTTTTGGGTTAAACATATAAGTATAATTAAATAAATGAACAAAAATATGTCCTGGTTTTTAACTCACGGTTCCCTAAAATGTCCATATTTAAAACTGTCAGCTGATGTTATACATAGTTTCAGCTCAAGTCGCTTACATAGAAGTAGAGGACAACCAATAAGCTCACCTGATGGTAGGTGATTCGTCTGACCATGACAGAGCAGCATTGAAGTAAACAATAACAGATAGATAGTTATTTATCGACAGTACAGTCTGGGAAAATGAAAATGTATATTTCGGCGTATGTGCCGTCTAAACACTAATTAGTAAAACTTTTTAATATAACGAACAGTCTCTTCACACACTGCTTTTGTTATTTTTAATTGTTCTTTATCCAAAGATTGCCTGTAAGAGATCGCTCGTAGCGATTAGGCAGCCTTTGCCCGCTACTTTATATGACTGACATTTCTGTTTGTGATAAAACTGTGAGCAATTAAGTGTTTACCTATTTATCAGTCTCTCCTTTTTACTTATACGTATAGATCAAGTAAACCTCAAAAACAATATCAAATATGTTTCAAGTAAATCTAACAATTACAGCTAGTAATTTTCGTTTTATTGTGAAGTCAAGCTCCGCTAAGATTTTAACGAGATTTGTAGCTAGCGTTCTACGTTCATTAATTAAATCTTATTCCAATCTCACTTTATCCCGAGTGCCGACTCAGAAAGCAAGCTCTGTGATAAATTGACACATTGCAAAATCGATGTTTCATGTCATTATACAGCGGTCCAAAAGCGTCGGTGGCTCAATGGTGTTCAACAACAGGTTCAAATCTCGCCACGTACCAACGTGTTTTTCGAATTTTCGAAAAATATATATACGTTATCCGACACTCTTACGGTGAAGGAAAACATCTTGAGGAAAAAATCACAGATTTCCCAATACAAGAGATGGGGCAAGCCGTGTTTAAAGTGCGACAAATGTAAGCTCAACGAGCATACTTTTTATTTATTTATTTATTTATACACTGGCTGCCAGTTTACCACAGACATCGGAATAAGAAATCTATGCAGTTTACGCTCTGTGAGACGAGTCAAGACGCACGCATTTTAGAAGAAAATACCGTTTATTTTCCAAAATCCTATGCAATTGTAACATGCTATCATCGCAATGAATCAGTAAATTTAAATAACTTTTCACAAGTAAGAACCGAAAAGAAATTGCGACACTGGGACTGCCTATAAACTTGGCGGCTCGTCCAGTCTAATTGTATATTCGGATGTCTGTGGTCAAAATATATATAAGATTATCGGAATCACTAAAACTAATAAACTCACCATTATTTTAGAAAAAACTGTTTTCGTCTCGATAAAATCTTAATGTTTTTCTATTTAAGTAATTTTTTGCTCCCATCATGAATACTTTTTACATACCTCTTATAGGCCGAACATATTGTACTAACAACCCTTGTAAAACATTCATTTCATTACCATGTTTCAAGTAAATCAAGCTAATTATTATTATTAAGATGATGCATAATTGAATAGAGGCTAGTAGAAAGTTTGGTTAAAGATAGCGCAATTCTATTAACCAACGCAATAGTTAGACGTAGGATGGGTGACCGACACATTTCACGTGTCCCGCCTTGCTTCACACACATGACAAACATGTTGGTACTGCCTTATTTCCAAGAATAATAAGAGTTTCACGCGCACAAACTAAGCTGATAATTATAAAGGAATAAGACACGGTAATTTGATATTTTGTGATAATGTAACAAATATTGTTCTACGAAAAAATCTTTTGTTTCATCCAAACTGGAACGAAAAGTATAATGACTGTCTTCGGGTTCTAAGTACTACTATATTTCATGCCAGGCATTTAGAAATAATGAACAGCGTTAGTGATTTTTATGCTTTTTAATGTTCAAATTAAATTTGATACATTTTATCCTGGTTTTTGTATAAATTTTAGTTTAGAGACAGTTATTATTCACAAATGAAACTCAGTATCGTGCCCACAGGTATGTACTCGTACGAGCAAAATATTTAAAATTTTGTAATTAAAAACAAACAAGCCGCATATTCCACACCCAGGGCCTAGCTAACCTCACGTCCCTTGCCTTCACTAAATCCTTTTTAAGGTTCCGTAGTCAAATAGTAAAAACGGAACCCTTATAGATTCGTCAAGTGTGATTGTGTGTGTGTGATGACATTCGTCAACCATAAACACTATACTACTCAAACTTTGTAAGTATATGAATTCCGTGAACCGCTATTAGGTTTTCACAAGAAACTTGAAAAAAACAACTAAAATATCTTGGGGTTCCCCATACATTGAACTGAAACTCAAAATTTTTTTTTCATCATGCCCCCCCTTGTGGGGTATCAATGTGTAGAGCTTTAAAAATGATATCGAGGTTTCTAATATCATTTTTTTATACATTGGATAGTTTGCGCGGGAGTTCCAAAGTTGAAAAAAATGTGCCCTCTAATTTCTAACTATGGGGTTGATAAATTCAGAAAAATATAAATGATGTACATCACCATGAAATCTAACAACGAAATTTAGTTTGAACGATTTCTGGTGTGTAGTTTATTTTATACGTCAAAAACGGTGAACCACTATTTTTCATATTAAAGCTGTAGTAGGTGCCTGAGTAAATAAAAATTACTTAATTTAATGTTACTTGCTACTGCGGGCGATTCCGACTCGCGCTTGGCCAATTTATTTATTTATTTTATACTTAAGAAGACATTCGAGCAAACGGTTTACCTGATGTTAAACGATACTAGTAGTCCAAAGTAGTCTGAGGGTTGAGTTTACATCGTTACGTCATCTGTCCACATACACGAGTGTTTGCCGGGACCTTAGTCTTACAAACAATAGATTTACTATTGTTTATCCAATTAAGTTGAACATTCTATTGAACACCACAAGCACAATTCAATTACCATATAGTATATACACATACATATATAATATATATATATATATATATATATATATATAATTAGTAATTGCTAATTGCAGCTCGACACCTTGTTATTATTGCAACGAACACATATTTCTTACGAGTCCTACAGGTCGTCTTTATATGGGGACAAAACGGAATGGAATATAGTAATAGACATAGTAGCGCACCGGCCATGAAACTTTTCCGTAAAAGTATGCTCCAAAGCAATTTAGACGGTAAAAGATGAAATGAAGAAGCGTGTAGTGCTGGGCATACTGTTTTAATACTATTTACATCACATGATTCCACTGCTGAACATAGGCCTTCCCAATAACTTCTACTCCCAACGGTCGGAAGCTACGACTCGATACTGAGGCGTTTAGGTAGGTTACACCGCTGTGCCAGATATCGTCCCGTGAAACAGGAGCGTTATGGACTTTTGTGTTTCGGGATGAGGGCATACAGTGCCCTCTCAACTCAACTCAAATGAGAATTTAACTTATAGGTCCCGAAATAAAGTGAATAAACTCTCAGTAGTTGTTGACTACGTACCAAGAAAACTCAATCTCAGGCAATTAAGATATATCAAATAACTTTCCTCAAGGCACAAACAGTTACGAGTGAAATTAGAGTCCACATTTCCCGACTACGTATTGTTTGCTAACATCATTCACAAGAAAAACATAGTTGGTTTCGTTTCAATTAATAGGATGAATATTATTAACTAATTGGCCTTTACGAGTAGCAGCCTGTTTTTGTACCTATAGCTGTGTTTCAAATTAAAATCCATGTATTCAATTCGGCTTACATAAAGCACTAATGAATGTAAAATATTACAGCAAGTCAGCAAGTAGCAACATAAAATAATATATTATTATTTACTGAGGCCGTTATTATTATACCGTTTTAAAATTTAAAAAAAACTACTGCCTATGAGTCGTTCAAACCAAATTTCTTTGGTTATTAATTAAACTTTATCACATCACATTGATGGATGGATTGTTGGATGTTAGAGGAGGGAGGACAAACTTTTCACCACTTTGGAAGTGACTCTCGCGAAAACTATTCACTTTAAAAAAATGATGTTAGAAACATCAATATCATTTTTAAAGGCCTATACATTGATACCATATTTATTGATATTCGGATTCAATATTTATTGCCTTTGTTAGAAATGAAAAGCTTCTCACATAGACGAGTCAATCTTTTCTCTCAGTACTAGTTATAAAGTTAAAGCCACTTGGAATATTATTAACAAAGAAATATAAGAATAAGAGTCGCGATAATAATTTCTTTATTAAAATGAACAATAATATAGTTAGCACGGATTTTAATGTAGAATTTTATGATACCAACATTCCAAACCAACAATTTAAATTCAAGCCCTTTATTTGCTGATTTTCTTTTTTAAAAACTAGGTTTTTGTGAAACATTATTTAACTTTAAGCACATAACTCCAGAGTTAATTATTAATACGTGTATGGAATTAAATATTTATAAAACAGAAGATATTAGGTATATGAGTAGAATATGAGGTATTCCTACTCATATAATATAATAAAAGTAATTATTGGTAGCATAGCACCCTATTTAGCGTTGATATTTATATATTTATACTTGTGTAGTTAAAGGTATCGTTCCAAATTTAATGAAATAGAAATAAAGTTATCAGGTGGTAAAAGTGTTCGTTTTCTTTAGGCCTATATCTATTTTACTTACACGAAGTAAAATTTTGAAAGAAATACTTATTATATAATTATATAAGGCCCTCTCCTGTTTTTCATATATATGTCACCTGAAAATATTATGAATCGCAAATGCGTATATTATAGTAAAAATACAGTAATGTGATAAACCGTTTCTCTACACAACAAATATAAGATAAAAGTAGTTAAACCTCCACCAAAAATAAATTTTAAGCACTCCATTTTACCTAAGCAAAAATATGGAATAGCCTACAGGTTAGTTCAATGAAGTGGTTTTTATTATCAGTATTAGGGGTGCCCTTCTTATGTCATAAAAAGTGACGACGTAAGCTGCCCATTTAGGAAAATCCTTCCCATGAATATTTACGTTTTGTCTTTTCACGTCGGATGGGTTGAGGGTTAAAAAAAGGAAAATATACAGCCATAAAATTAACATGCTGTGACGCAAGCAGTCAGTTAATGCCTGCTTTCGGCGCAGCTCGTAAAGTAATTAAATTACGCATCGCAGAAGGGTTCAGACCACTTGTTGTGAGGAGCAGTGATCCGAACTGAATACATTAAATATTTTGCCGGGTTTTTCACGTGTACAGAATTAAAGTAGCATGCGAATGAAAACAAACTTAATTGAGAGATACGAGTATATTAATTGATCTATCCTGCCAGAAATTGTGGGTGCAAAAAAATGTTTTTTTATGAAATACTCGTAGGTGGAAAACTGCACCTAGTTGAATTTTGCCCCGAAGAAATCATAAGTGCGCTAATAACAGAAAAGAGGGAAATTATACATAATAGCGCATTCGCGCTAACGGCTGTTAATGGTTAACATCCACCATAGCTGTGGTGAGCGGTAAGATATTTAGGTTATAGGCTGATAATGATTCTAAAACAAATCACAATGAGCGTTTCAACTTTATTTTTGAACACAGTCAATATTTTAAATATTGGACAGAGAAAAGAACGTGTTAAGTTTTACTGTAAAACATCAAGTTTCTAAAATAAACCGCTACGTGGCGCTTTGCCAGTGTGATTACTACAGTACAAATTACTTTGAGGTTCCCACCCGTGATCATTTAATATGAAGCTCACAACAAACCCTTTTTAATATTAATGGATATGAACTTGAACTCAATCCCTGCTAATGGACCACTAAGATGAAGTCATTCTGGATCCATGTTTTCTTGTTATTTATTTCACAGAAGGACCAACAGCAATGAAACACAAAAATATACACAAATAACAACAGGTAGAAAATCATAGGTCCTCACTAATAAAGATTGTATAGAAAAGAACACCCGAATGCTTAATAAGACTAAACAATTAAAATACAACAAATGAGCCAACACAAGAAATTACTCAAATTTGGGTACTTTCAAAAAAAATTCCTGCTCATAGCACTCCTCGCCGAAGTCACACTAGTATTGAAGAGATCAAAGTCAAAAATAGCATTTAATTGGTTGAATTTATCACCAACGCGCCACAGATATTCATTTATTAAAAATAGTCTCTAAAAGTATGCAGCGGAAATAAAAACAATAACCAGCGCCTTTCTTCAGTAAGATAAAAAAACTTTAGTAACAATCGTGTAGGTAAACAAACAATATAGTCTTTGAGATTGTCTCTTTACAAAGCAGGGGTGCCGATAACATTCTTATATAACATTTTAGATCTGAATACTTGTAAAAGATTGATGATTCTGTAAATCTAAAGATTAATATGACGCAACATAAGGTAATTAAACAAGTCAAAGTAATTCAAAGCATTTGACTCCTTATTTTAACTGCCTCACTAATCTAGTAGATTGAGCATTGAATTTAGATCGCACCTCGTCCTAGGGTCGTGGGTTCGAAACAAGGTTCCCCCAGTTTGATTAGCACTTTGCAGGCTGAATTCTGCAACGCGGTTCCGTGCTTTGAAGGGCATGTGATGCCGCCAACATGTCACATGTCCTTGAAAGCACCCGAAAAGCAGACCGGGAACCGTGACCGATCCCGGGTACAAATCTAGTCTTAGTCTTAGAACGAGATTTAAGCGTTGATCTTTACTTACAAAGAGTTAAAAAGGGATAGATGGGGCCTTCCGCCATCTCTTTAAACAGTTTTAAAAAACGAATGATAAATAAATATATTATCGCATAACATTGCACGATGCGATAATTCAGAATAGCTCGTACTACTTTATACAGCGCGCCGCGCGACTCTTCAGGGTTTAAAAATATTTGATTTTTGTATCAATATATTGGCCTCATATTTGACGATGTATTTTGAATCAAGAGTAGGTTCTAATTTTAAAAATTACAATGTTTTCGTTTCACCCTGTAGATTTCTGTTAATTTTTATATATCCTCAAGAAATGATTTAGAAATATAATCGTATTTGTACCGTTAAGTTACTCATAGTCAGTCTGATTTCTAAATTAATCGCAACGGTGTTAACTGTGTATGCAAGAAGCATTTAAAAATGTGTCAACATTTATCACACTACTTAGGTTTAACATGCGTGCACCTTTTCTCTTGTCCGTCCACCTACCTGGAACAAGGATCGTTTTTTCCTGTTTGCGGCAAAAAAATAAAAAGCAGGTGATAATACCAAAAACATATTAGGTAGCACAGATTTCCCAATACAGGAGATGGGGCAAGCCGCGTTTAAAGTGCGACAAATGTAAGCTCAACGAGCATACACTGGCTGCCAGTTTACGCTCTGTGAGACGAGTCAAGACGCACGAATATTAGAAGAAATTACCGATTTTCTCCAAAATGCCATCCTGTGCAATTGTAACATGCCATCATCGCAATGAATCAGTAAATTTACCAAGAAATATAATAACTTTTCACAGGTAAGAACCGAAAAGAAATTGCGACACTGGTACTGCCTATAAACTTGGCGGCTTGTCCAGTCTAATTGTATATTCGTATGTCTATGTTAGGTAGGTACCAAGTCCAACCTGCTTACCCTGAGCAACCCTGAGGCTGCGACAGACTAAGAGCCTGGCACCCATGTTTGTACTCTTTTGTTCAGGTAAATATACGCTCATTCGAAATAAGTGTATGTGTGCTGTCACTGCATTCGGAACACTCTTTTCGGTTGTTTTGTGAGCATAACACGAATCAATACTTTTTACATCATTGTTATTTAGACAATCTATTTCGAAATAGAATCATCGGTCCATCAATCCATCCTATCCATACATACTTATATAAGTATTCATTTGTTCATTTTTTAATTATCAAAGTTTTATAAAAGTCTGCAGCAGAATCATGCACTTGGATCGCTATTACATTCGTCGACGTTCTCGAACCTGCAGCCTCCTGGTTAAGTGGCAGGTGGTAACCAGGGAGATTAAGAATTACTTGCAACTTCCTTGGTGATACATACTGGTATGGAGCAATAGGTATATAAACACATTTTCGTGATGATTGACGACCTCTATCGGTGTATTATAAAACTTTTTGATAGCTCTTGTTTAAATTAGTTCTAAAAGACTCTGATAGGTGGCAGTGTCTAGTGTATGTGGAAATAATTAAAAGCTTTATTGCTAAATGGTAACATAAAATGCCTTAAATAATGATATCTTCTGATATCATAAAATTATATATAGTACTTTTTAGATTCCTAAAATCCTTAAACAAGTTGGGCTAACATATCTTTCACTTGCGCTTATATCTGTGGTTACGAGATTGTCTATGGTGAATCAAAATGGCCGACTTCAGTGATGTTCATTCAAGATTTTATTTTCTTTGTTTACTATAAAATTTGTTAATTCGTTTCCAGTTTTTGACTTTCATGTGACAAAATAAAATGTTTATATGTATGAAAACTTTGAACATTCGTTTAGATGTGGATAAGTGTGTGATTTGACATAAAACTAGTGGTACCAGTCTCACCTTGTAAAGAGAAAATGGGGAATTGTTTTAGCAGCACTGGAGAAAAAGATCCAAAAAGCAAGAATGAAAGAGGAAACCCTCATGAAGAAGACGCTCGTCCATTCCCAACGCCAGTGCCTACACCACCTCCAGATCCAATCAGATCCACTGTAAATCAAAGCACTGACACGAATGAGGTCCCTCCCACCCGAATATTTGTCGCCTTGTATGATTACGATGCTAGGACTGACGAAGACCTGAGTTTTAGAAAAGGTGAACATTTAGAGATTCTAAATGACACTCAAGGAGACTGGTGGCTGGCTAGGAGCAAGAAAACCAAACAAGAAGGCTACATTCCGTCGAACTATGTCGCTCGCCTACAGTCCATAGAAGCCGAACCGTGAGTAACTTTGTTTTTTATGCAATGATTTCGATAGCGAGCGGTTCCTGTACGATTTCTTTTCCCGTATCTTCATTAATGATACTAGTATTCTTTGAAGAATATTTGTACGATGTTTAGGTTTACGTGTTACAACATGTCAACTAGAAGCATGTTATGTTATTGTTTTAGGATAATTTCTGAAGCATACTCCACTGCTGATCTGTATAAACAGATAAAATTTGATTTACCTTTTATCGTAATTAACTTGGTTAAAACACACATTTCATTTTAATATCTTCTGGCTTCTTAGTTGTAGATTCATATTGATTATTTAGAATTGATGTTGGAGCAATCTCATGAAATTGGATTGTTATGTGCTAATTATGACTGACTTTACAGCTGTGTCATGGGCCAACATATGTCTTTCACTATACACAACAAATTTTTTCAAATAGTTTTGTAATCAATATTGTTTTGTCTGATTGAGTATGGGAAAGTCTGTCCAAAGACAATCGCTGAAAGACAATAATAACTTATTCTTTTATAGAGATAGTTATCCCCACACAAACCAAGTAGCCTAATACTAAATACACATGGTCTAATGTATGGTGCGTTCAAGACAATATTATGGTGAACAAGTAATTAAATGTCTTACATTGATTACTACATTCATATGTTTTAATAATTTGTCTCACATGTTTTGTAGGACCGTTAAATGGCCGGAAACTCATCTTGTAGCTCCTTGTAAATGTCCATGGGCGACAGTATCCACTTTCCATCAGCTGATCTGTTAGTTCATTTGCCCCCATTTGCATATATTTTACTGTGAATAAATATGAGGAAAGCAATATTTGACCTAAGAAATTATTTGTACATACAAGCATTATACCACAATTTAACATAATTAATTTAAAGGATTTTAATTTATAAAATGAGACAACCAGTTAGCAATACTTATGATGAATGTCAAACCTAACCTAACCTAACCTAAGACAAGCAGTGGTGAAGACCAAGACCTGTTGATAGAAAGTTCATTTTCTGTCAATATTGCCATGCAATGTCACCCAAGACAACAAATGTTTAGTCCTCTATACCCACTAAATTACTAGCTACAGTGCCATTCTCCTGAAAAACAAGTGTATAAAACTCCCACTGAGAATGCCACTCGGCATTAAGTTCGCCTTTGTACATTTGCATTAAAGTTTTAAATAAATAAATAAAACAGTTATTGCCGTATTTTTTTTATGATTGCTATACTTAGATAAAAAATAAATTTACTAATGTACTATCATAAAGAAACATGGACCAAAAATGTTGCCACACTACACATCCACAACAGTTATCATTATATTTATGAAATAAAATTATTAAAATTGTAACCTTAATGTGTCACTGAAAGGGTACAAAATCAAAATAGCATGAGCACACTACTATGTCCTTATGACAAGTGGAGCTTAAAAAAAAACTGCCTGAGTAATGCAGACATTTTGCTTGTAGCGATGGTCAGAGTTTTGCTGCAGACACTTTTTAAGTGAGATTGTGCATCTGGGTATTTTATTTTTTATCTACGATGCTATACATTTGTTATGCTTGTCTCATGATTTAATATGCTTTATTTAGAAGGTTGCCAATTTTATAAGAGGATTCATAAAAATTTGTTCATAATAAAGTAAAGTTAAGATCATAAATTAAAATCTAGTAATATAGAAAAACTAAAATATTGAATCTAAATATAATGCTTACAGGATTTATCCCCATGCAATATAGATATAAGATTTATAAATTGGCTAATTGAACTAGGGGAGTTCAAGTTTGTTGTTTTGTTTTGGAGGGTCTTTTTTATAGTGAATAATTATCCTATCATTTACACATATTGATAACAAGGCAGTGGACACATTTAATCCTGTTCTTAAATACCTACTTGATTGATTAAAAACTAATCTTTAATAACCTCCCTGCTGGACCAGT
Source organism: Leucinodes orbonalis (assembly GCA_019425675.1). Lineage (NCBI taxonomy): Eukaryota > Metazoa > Arthropoda > Insecta > Lepidoptera > Crambidae > Leucinodes > Leucinodes orbonalis. Next base: position 29,852 of record PQWD01011022.1, on the reverse strand, counting down.
CAAACCAGACATAATTTGACTTAGACACAATATATATTTTTGTTTCGGGATTTCCATTGTAGTAGTATTTTAATAAGTGGCTCATTACTATGTTATAAATATCTACTGACATTTATACAGCGCCATCTCGCTCCAAGTTAAGTGTAAAGCCTATTAAACAATGGATAAACATACTTAAATACTTTTTTTTTGTAAATACATACATATGTATGTTATGACTTGTGTTGGACTGTGAATTATCATTGTCTGCTAGTGAAATTACTATCTGTAAATTTCATAATACTTGTTAGTTCATGGGCACTAGGAAATATTATCAAAGTGTTGCTTCTCAAGTTTAGTATCACTGTGATTTAGTACTGAAGCATGAAATAAGAAATACTACCACTTTTGCTCATTATCAGCCTGTAACATCCCACTGCAGGGCAGGATGTTATAAAACTATTTATACCTAATATATATTTGTCGCAACAGTACATGTCGCAGCCATCTTGTTAAATTAGCCATCCAATTGTATGCCTAGGCCGTTCGTTAAATGCTGGCTTCCAACTGTATGCCTATACCGATAGTTGTTCGAACTGAAATCACTCAATGTTTAACAACTTGGCTTATTGAAAGTTAGCCCTTTCGAAATGACTGATCAAGGCTTAGCCAAATGATTCAAATTTAGTTCTGCCTTTCTCCACTGCAGCGCTACTAAGTCATTAAAATAAATATTGCGCCCGCATCGGAATTAGTGTATGTTAAGATTTGATTATCTCTTGCTTTTGTTCAATTATAGGTAAAATTAAATAATAAGTAAATAAAATATCAAAATGATGTATTAACATGAAAGTGCCAAATAAATAAAAAAAAAGTAACTAAATGATTAAACAATGTTCAGCCATTTGGTTAAATGTTGCGGTCAACGACATGGCTAGTTAATTTTCAGTCATTTATTGAAATTCCGGCGTTTAACGAACGGCCCAGGCGTCCAATTAAAAGGCTAATTTAACTAGATATAACGTCCAAACAAAACCGAAATATTCCAATTAACACGTTCGCGAACAATAAATCTTCCATTTTGCCTCTTACACTGTCCGCGAATGTGTTAAGCTACACACTTACTGCAATTATTAAAAAGTTGAAGAAACTCTCACCCAAAAGCAAATCACAAAAACAAACCTAGCTAAATAAAATATCACCTGACATTGAGTATCATTAATTATAAACAAGACATTATAGTTATTAAGTGTGTAATAAGAAGTTAAGTTCCATTAGTGAGTGAAAGCTCTGGTCGAATGCTAGCATTATAACAGCACAATTCATGCACTTGCAGTGTTAATAGGCTGTGAATACATGTCTATATTGTTTGACGAAATTCACACATTTTCTATGAGACAAATTGATGGCTGATTGTGAATCAATAGAAAGGTGTTCTGGTTTATTTTAATAATTAATTGTTGTTATGGTAAAAGGATAATGAGAAATTTATAGCCATTGTATTTACCATACGAAAAAGTTTTGAAATTTTCTACCCAAACTATTGTTTTAAACAAGCGCTAGACAAAAAAAATCTTTTTATTTTTAGTTTGAAAATAAACATGAACAGAAAATTTTGCGCCAATACGTAAATGAAATATCTATATTTTTAAAATTTCTAAATTTAATTTTTTTTTCTTTATATTTTTACTAATAAGTATATACACGGTGTTAAATAAGTGAGCAATAATACTTAAGGGGAGGCATGCTTATTTTACGTATTAATCAACAGCAATAGGACCAGGAGTACAGCTACTACTCCGAACTTCCATTCATTGAAATTGAATTTGAAACCATAGGAATAAGTGGCAACCCTGATTAGTCGGCTCATTTAAGTCAATGACCGCCCGCGAGAATAAGTACTTAGTGTACACGTACCTATGAGCGAGTATGTGACGTGAAGAGTTGGGAATGAACAGCGAAAAAATGAAAATACTTATTTTTATAAACTAATACAAATTTAATTATTTCCTATCTAAAAACATATCATCAACACTTTTATTTACAGAAACTCGCGCACTATAAGAAAGGCTCGAAGTGTCCACCTTCTTTTTCAATACACAAAGCAGTACGTCGTAACATTGATGCACGGCAATTCTGCAACATCTGGGGAGTTACCGTAGAAAATGCGATGTTTATTCTTCTTAGCATTTCTTCGGGTACTGCATTCCACAGCGTAGACTTGGTTCTTTAGGTAACTCCATAAGAAAAAATCTAACGGAGTCAGGTCCGGAGAGCGCGCTGGCCAAGGAACTGGGCCACCTCTGCCAACCCATTTGTCGGGGTACATCACGTTCAAGTATTCGCGGACGCGACGATCATAGTGAGCAGGTGCTCCATCATGCTGGAATACTAAGTTGACATATTCCGACACTGGTAGCTCTCTTAAACCTTCTTCTATTTCATTTTTCAACATATTCAAATAACCTTCCCCATTTAGACCTTGAGGGAGATAGATTGGTCCAAGTATGCGGTCTCCGACGATACCAGTCCACACGTTAATTCTCCAACGATGTTGGAAATTGCTCTCGCGCGAAACATGAGGATTCTCATGGGCCCAAACATGCTCATTGTGTAAGTTGAGCACTCCATTTCTTGTAAATGAAGCTTCGTCAGTCCACACCATTCTTTTGGCGAAGTGAGGGTCTTCAAAAATGCGTCTTCTGTACCATGTACAAAAATCGATTCGCAGCTGAAAGTCTGCAGGCGTAAGTTCCTGAGTCCGCCGAAAATGATAAGCATGCTGGCCGTCGTCGCGCAATATGTTGAATACCATCACATGATTCACGCCAAACACCACGGCGGCACGTCGCGTACTGGTTTCCGGGTTATCCTCGAAGTGTCGTAGAATCCGCTCCTCTAAGATCACATCACGAGTGATTGATCTTCCCTCTTTCTGTTCATCATGGAAGGATCCGGTCCTATGTAGTCGCAGGCACACGTTTCTGAAAACGCTAAAAGGAGGCAAACGGCGTTGTTCAGCTGGCGGCCTTCCTTCTATGAACTTCTGGCGGTAAATTTCACGTGCCTGGTGAATGCTATTGTTGCGAGCAGCTCCAACACACAGGATCATATCATAGAATTCGCTATTGGAATACACATGCCGTGAATTTCCTCTTGCATTCAGCAGCCGTGACATTTTAATTATTTTGTTTTTTTAGATACGACTAACGTTCATAGAAGATACAGAGCAACTGACTTCAATTAAAATGTTTTGCATAAAAATGTTGCCGAAAAGAACTAGGTATTTACAACCAAAATGTCTTGCGGCACTGAAAATAATCGCTAGCGGCTAAAGGTCAAAGGGAGAACAAAGAACGCGCCGATTCATACAAAGGATGCCGGCGCAAGCGGCGGCACAATTGGCGGTAAAGCGAGCCCTTTACATAGCGCACAGCGGCTTGCTTTACCGGCAATTTTAAAAAGGATGGAGGTTCCTTACAATAAAATAAACATTTAATTCGTCAATTGATAACTGAGGTTCTAAAATGAAAGGTTTTCATTTATGCTGAAGTAATTATGTTACTTTTAAATTCAAATAAAATTACATAATAATGTTATGTATTTCTCAAACTTTTGACCTTGCACTACCTATCAGAGTTAAATAATAATAATGTTTAATTATGCTTTTGGTATTCCAGGGCAACAGGTGACGGGCAAAACATGACTTGATTACTTTTAACTTTACGTCACAAGTCAGCAACTATAGGTTATGCAAACATTTTCGTATCTTATGCGATAGTTGCCATTTACCACCACGTAGAGGTAGATAGTCGGCTGCTTAACTGACATAATTTTAAAATAATTACTTAACGCAACATTTTAATATTTAGTACTTGAATTATTTGCTGCGTAACTAAACATTTTATTTTGTGAGAAACTAAAACGATGGTTTCCCGATCAGGAATCTCTTTTGTAATTTAAAAAAAATAATTAGCGTTTTGAAAAACATGTCCTGCCGAACCCAACTGCCGACTTTCGGTAATGTCAGCGAGAATTTTAGGTAATGAGTCTCCTCATTCGCACTTGTTATGTGGGGTACGACGGCCAGCATGCTTATCATTTTCGGCGGACTCAGGAACTTACGCCTGCAGACTTTCAGCTGCGAATCGATTTTTGTACATGGTACAGAAGACGCATTTTTGAAGACCCTCACTTCGCCAAAAGAATGGTGTGGACTGACGAAGCTTCATTTACAAGAAATGGAGTGCTCAACTTACACAATGAGCATGTTTGGGCCCATGAGAATCCTCATGTTTCGCGCGAGAGCAATTTCCAACATCGTTGGAGAATTAACGTGTGGACTGGTATCGTCGGAGACCGCATACTTGGACCAATCTATCTCCCTCAAGGTCTAAATGGGGAAGGTTATTTGAATATGTTGAAAAATGAAATAGAAGAAGGTTTAAGAGAGCTACCAGTGTCGGAATATGTCAACTTAGTATTCCAGCATGATGGAGCACCTGCTCACTATGATCGTCGCGTCCGCGAATACTTGAACGTGATGTACCCCGACAAATGGGTTGGCAGAGGTGGCCCAGTTCCTTTTTCTTATGGAGTTACCTAAAGAACCAAGTCTACGCTGTGGAATGCAGTACCCGAGAAGAAATGCTAAGAAGAATAAACATCGCATTTTCTACGGTAACTCCCCAGATGTTGCAGAATTGCCGTGCATCAATGTTACGACGTACTGCTTTGTGTATTGAAAAAGAAGGTGGACACTTCGAGCCTTTCTTATAGTGCGCGAGTTTCTGTAAATAAAAGTGTTGATGATATGTTTTTAGATAGGAAATAATTAAATTTGTATTAGTTTATAAAAATAAGTATTTTCATTTTTTCGCTGTTCATTCCCAACTCTTCACGTCACATACTCGCTCATAGGTACGTGTACGCTAAGTACTTATTCTCGCGGGCGGTCATTGACTTAAATGAGCCGACTAATCAGGGTTGCCACTTATTCCTATGGTTTCAAATTCAATTTCAATGAATGGAAGTTCGGAGTAGTAGCTGTACTCCTGGTCCTATTGCTGTTGATTAATACGTAAAATAAGCATGCCTCCCCTTAAGTATTATTGCTCACTTATTTAACACCGTGTATATGTATATAATGTATTTATTATATTATATACTCTGTATGTATTAAGTGTATATATACTTAATACATATATATATATATTATATAAATAATTATAGTATGTATATGTATGTATGTATATGTTGTGTATGTATGCAGTATAGTGTGCACACTGTCTCCTCTCACACTATAATTTCCTTTTTTAGGCCTGTTGGAAGAAATTTCATAATGAAATAAGCAGTGCCTTTGTACTTTTTTTTTCATGTACCTGTTTTTTATTGTATTACTGTGTGCATAAATGATTAAATAAATAAATAAATTAATTGGGGCATATTATCCCATATTTTGACTGCCTTTCACACTCTTCAACCTTCCTGTCACTAAATCCTTGTTATTTTTAGGGTAGGCAAATGGTAAAAACCATAACTGTTATAAATTCGATACGTCTCTCCGTCCGTCCGTATGTCACACCATTTTTTCACAGAAAATTTTACTTCTATTATAAAATTGTCACCTTTAAAGTAGCTACTATTACACTGTTCAAACTTTGAATTCTGTTAACAGATATGAAGTTTTTACAAGAAACAAAAAAATATATTTTGGGGTTTTTACATTAAGTACTACGAAATCTAACATCGCAATTTGGTTTGAAAGATATTTATTTGTCATAATAAAGCTGTATTAGGTGCCTAAGTAAATAAAAAATATTTTATTGTATGTAAGTTACTGCTGCGGAACCCACCACGAGCGAGTCCGACTTGCACTTGGGATCACTTGAATGGTGATTAACCATAATAAATATTAATGTGTAATGGCGGCTCGTATAAGAATAGCATTGTCTATGCTGTCATTCATCGAAGTTTACTATTTGATTATTGTTTGTAAATCTATGGTCCCAGGTATCTTATCCGAAATATGCCACCGATTTACAAGTACATGTATAATCCAACAGTTAATCTCAAAATCAATCAGATTGTATGTCCGTGTTGTGTGTTACTAATCTAAAGACGAGTTTAACTCCACCGACATCCAGGCTAGTGGGTTAAGGCGCTACTTTTAAGGTGACTATAAAAGGGTACAGTTCCCTTCGGCTGATTTATCGGCTCTTAGATACGTTTGATTGTTAAAACCTCCTACTTACCAGTATACGAAATATTTAATGTGATGAAAGGTGTGTAGAAAATAAAATATGATAGTGTAGTAGGTAACCATAATTTCATGCACTAGTCATGTAGGAATTTGCCAGTGATAGATTTGACTGGCTGCATAAAAATTAGTTAGACGTCTGAGATGTCAGCCGCGCTTTCACGTCACGCCCCAACCGCTTACACCTCGTTTAGATTAGAACGCTATTACAATAATAATTACAAACGTTTACAACGCTTCTGTGCGTTGCATAATAGAGACGTTGTAGCCTGTTGAAAAAAATTCGCAAGCGAAAGTGGGTGCTGCGTGCGCTCAGTTCCGTCGCTGTGACAGATACTTGCTACCAAACTAATATCGGGTGACCCTTACTGTGATTTATCACGGTTGCCCACTGTGATTTAGCCGTGCTTACTGAATATTCATCGGACAGCGTGTGTCCAATGCACTTCCTATTTAAAAGTCTTATTCAAGAGGATGGCGCCGGTTGTTTTTAATTTTGTCTGAGATAATGACTCTTTCTGTAGATTAATTATTCATCCATAGACATAAATCAAAACTTAACAAATTTTATATAATATCTAGTTAAGGTAGCAGCATGGTATTATGTGAGAGAAATTAATAAACTATTAATTTGCATAGGAATTATTGTACATCTTTGCCAATGTTGGGTATAACGTATTTTTTAATTAATCAAAAATACCAAGCTCTTGTTGATTAAATAGAATTCGTAAAGAAGTTAAAACATTACTGGATTAGAGTTATTTCTAAGAACTTACAGAATTCCGATCTTTAGTAATCTTTATTACTAAAACAGAAGCGGTGTTGACCTGACTCACGATTATGATTAAACTTACCCAGTATTAAATCTTGAGGTACATATTTAATTAGATCTTGGGGCTTAGATAACAAAAGAGCCCAGCCAAACTATAAGTGATCGACATACCGTCTTTGAACAATATATATTCAACACGGTGGGCCGCTTCATCTAATGTCAAAAATCGGGGGGCACGGTAGTGCCCCCGCCAAGTCGAGCGTGTTAGACCAATACAAACAGACATGTTCATGCACACAAATATTTGTAGGTACTGCCCGGGGATCGAACCCGGAACTCTTGGTGTAGTAGCCGACGTCTCAATCATTACACCCAATGGGTCGTCCAATATTCCTTTCAAGTTTCTACAAAAAGAAGTGAAATCCCACCAAAACATTCTGTAAAAAATCTAGCCAAGTCTCGATGGAGCTACTTCTGCTTGATTATCTCTAAAAAGTAATCAAATCAAGACAAAGACGTGCCAAGTCTACGGTTCCTTACTGCGATTACTTTATTATTATGGTAAATGGTGTGTGCCTTGGCCGTTGAACATCCTTATACGTTAGTGGCTTTATCAAGCCTACAATCGACGGATTATTGAATCACCGTTTTCCAAGTGGCAAATTTGTATCATCCAATAGTGCAATGGTGTTATGGAGCACCTGGTTTTGTATCCTTGTATACTCTTCAACGGCCAAGTCACACAACGTCAACCATAATAATAAAGTAATCGCAGTAAGGAACCTTAGACTTCGCACATCTTTGTCTTGATTTCATTACTTTTTAGAGATAATCAAGTAGAAGTAGCTCGATCGAGACTTGGCTAGATTTTTTACAGAATGTTTTGGTGGTACAACTTTTATCAATTATTTAACTAATATAATGTACCCTCGGCGACTCACTGACATGAACTCGCGATTCATAGCGACCTACCTGAACGCGACGGACCTTACAATATGGTGTTTTAATGTCTCATTTCTTAAAACAGTCATCATCAGCTCATTAAACGTCCCCACCGAGGGGCACGAGCCTACCCGTGTAAAGTGATTAAGCCTTAGTCGTCCACGCGGGCCCAGTGACGCACAACCTTTGAATTTCTTCGCAGGCGTACATGAAGGTTTCCTCACGATGTTTTCCTTCACGGTAAGAGCGTCAGATAACGTACATATATTTTCGAAAATTTGAAAACCCATTGGTACGTGTCGGGATTTGAACCTCAGCCCATCCGGTAGGAAGGCGACAGTCCACACCATTGAGCCAGCGACGCCCTCAAAACTCCTGGGGGTTAACCGCCATGTCTTAAAACTGTCATCATCAGCTCATTTAACGTCCCCACCGAGGGGCACGAGCCTACCCGTGTAGGGTGATTTAAACAGTAATACAATAATATTACTTAGCCTTTAAGGGTACAAAAATGCTGACGTACCACTATAGTAATTCTGTTTTAAGAGATGGCGGTAAGCCCCCAGGAGTTGTGTCCGAATTATGTACAGGTAAACCTTTTCTATTCAGCCATATCTATGCTTTGTAAGTTTAATAATATTTCTTACTTAGTTTAACTTTCTAGTCCGCCAAGATCATGTATTTTATATATAATATTATTAACACCGTTCGTTTAACATTAAGCAAAACCGCAGCCTTGGCATTGTCGCAAAACCTTTGTGACGCGGACGCCTCAGTACCTATGGGCACCATCCGATACCCTTTCAGCGTGGGTAATGGCACGTGAAGGACGCATCTCGCACAGTACCTTCATAAGTATTCATTTACATGCACTTACAAAAAACACGTAGATTATTTTTCCGGATAGTGTTTGTAGATGATAAATCCGTGCCTTATGATAAAATGCTCACCTTAGTGACATCAAGAAAGGGACCATGCAACACGGTTCCATTCTTCCGAGGTGAGATCCAATAATCCTTTTATAATCAAAATACATTCCTCCAATTGAGGGTTCAAATAAACAGTCTCCCGCTTCTTACGCGTTAATAATGCTAAAACCTCATGAAAGTTTTTACAATATCTAGAAGAATCAATACACCATGAGCTTGTGAGTTTGGTTTGATAAATTTTTGACATAAGTCAAAATCATGGATCATGACTATAATAATAGGCTGAGATTTGGACTAGAATATTATTTAAAATTCTAATTAAGACACGTTATAAGGGAATCCTATTTCTGTTTAATCGCTCAGCTTGATATTTACAATCATGAAGTTAAACCTTGTGATTCATACTCAATCGGCCCGCATCGGCCAAGTGCAGTGATTATGTCAATTGCAATTATAATGCCAATTAGTTCAAAGGTATCCTTCGGCTCGCTGTGGGATTTTAATGGAGTACCTACTTCTTTAACAATGGCACAGCCGTTCCTCCGTTACTGCAATTTAGACACTACTTATTGTTCTTAAGAAGATTAATTATTATAGCAATCGCATTCGGTTTTTACTTATTAAAAAAAGGTAAGTATGCGAACACTTGCCAATACCAAATTTGAAGTAAACTCACCATAAATACTACAAATTAAACTTACAATGATTACACATTATTCTTTATCTCCCGTACTAGGTAAAATTGCGACGCGCAGTTTAAATGTATTTTAAGATTGTTAGCGTTTTTAACTATCAATTTTGGGTTTCGTCTGTGAAAGCCTTATTACGTTTAGACTCACGTGAAGGTTCGTGATTATATCAAATTTCTGTAAGCATTTTTTCGAATGAAAATTTCTCATTGAAATAATGACATCCGTCCACCCAAGAAAGGCAAGATAATAACTGCGGGCTTTTTTCTGCACAACTTTTTAGTTCAAATCCCAAGGTGGTATAAATTTTTATCTGGGATAAATCTTTAGAGCTTCCTCGTTATAAATACCTTTAGGTCGTTTTAATCAGGCTTGTTCGATTATTATAAAACCTAGGTTCTGATCCTTGCACGATAAACCTGTAAAGCTCTAAACGGCCAAAAAAAATCTACTCTCCTTTTAAAATTAGCAAGAATCTAAGCTTTAGCAAGAACTGATATTAAATCGATAACACAAATATAGAACCTCATAAAAAAGACGAGTAAAAGGCACCGAATTACTTTTGACTAAGAATGGACTACCGTTTATGACAATTATTAACACGAAAGACGGACGGCCTCAGCAATTAATAACTGCATCGCGTTCCGCACGACTTGTACCGGCCACACAAACGAGGTCAGTCGAATGCATTTATATTTGAATGCATCCAAAGAACACTGTTAATCGTCGATGCATTTTAAACAGTGCACAGGAAATGCGGGGGCGATGCATTGTACTCTAAAGACATGTTCGAGCGCCCGTTACCATGGAGATGAATCTAAAAATATAGTTGAATAACATAAATAGATATTTTTTGTTTTGTTTGAATCTTCCACGAATGCAGTGGGCATCAAAACAGTCTTAATAATAACGGCCAAAGACGAGTTAAATTTAATAACAAATAAAAATTGATTTTTGGGTGACTGTCGACTGAAACTCCAAATCATAGTTAAAAATTCAGCTGCATGATTGATGAGATTCATCATCATCAGCTCATTAAACGTCCCCACCGAGGGGCACGAGCCTACCCGTATAGGGTGATTAGGCCTTAGTCGTCCACGCGGCCCAGTGCGGATTGGACGACTTCACACACAACCACGAATCTTTCGCAGGCGTGCATGAAGGTTTCCTCACGATGTTTTCCTTCACCGTAAGAGCGTCGGATAACATACATCTATTTTCGAAAATTCGAAAATACATTGGTACGTGTCGGGATTTGAACCTCAGCCCTCCCGGTAGGAAGGCGACAGTCCACACCACTGAGCCACCGACGACGGTGGCTCAGTGGTGGGTTATTGTTACTAAAATAATGTGAAATCATCATGCTAGAAGCATAACACAGGCTTTCCGCAGATCAGATTGATGAGATTAAGAAGAGTTAAAAACAAACACCATATTTAGCACAACATAGGTTTGAAATGTAAATTTCACATAAATGTTTGGAAAATGACAAGTATTTCTTACCCTTTATCCTATGAGAACAAAAAAACCTGCTAACGATTTTTGAAATCGACAAGCTGTGGGCAAAATTATTTTGAAAGGCATTTAACGATTTCGATGTGAAAGTTGATCGTTAAAAATGTCTTATTCGTTTTTTGAATACTCCCTTGTCAGTTAACATGTGCATGTGTTGCAAACATTTTAATATAAAACCGGATTTTGATAATGAGATTTTTAAAAAAAAAAATCGATGAAGTCAGCAAAAAGTATAAAATTACTTGATTATAAACTTCTAATTGTTAATTATAAGTAGAAAAACCATGAAATTGTTTGGAAATTACGTGTCGACCTGGGCTAATGGGGTCTTGCGCCGAGGTTGTTCTGTGTCTTCCGGATCTGCGGAAAGCCTGTGTTATGCTTCTAGCATGATGATTTCACATTATTTTAGTAACAATAACCCACCACTGAGCCACCGTCGTCGGTGGCTCAGTGGTGTGGACTGTCGCCTTCCTACCGGGAGGGCTGAGGTTCAAATCCCGACACGTACCAATGTATTTTCGAATTTTCGAAAATAGATGTATGTTATCCGACGCTCTTACGGTGAAGGAAAACATCGTGAGGAAAACCTTCATGCACGCCTGCGAAGAGATTCGAAGGTTGTGTGTGAAGTCGTCCAATCCGCACTGGGCCCGCGTGGACGACTAAGGCCTAATCACCCTATACGGGTAGGCTCGTGCCCCTCGGTGGGGACTTTTAATGAGCTGATGATGATGAACCCACCGTTTACCGAATTTATAACCACATTGCTTTTAGTATTTACTTACTTACAATAAACAAATTAATATATGCTTTTTCTTTCTTTCAAATTACTGGTTAATTCTTGTGTTTATTTAAAGATATACCAAGTTATTCATCCTAGTAACCGTATTCTAGTCTAATCTATACTCTAGTAAGCTTAGTCTAAGTCTAGATAATTGGCGTGCTAAAAATAACTAATCGACAAGTAACATTTACACGGCTTGTTACTAGCAATTCTCTACTGAAGGACGTCTGGAAAAGATCTCTCAATAGAGATAAAAGCGCCTGAATTGTCTTTGAGCGAAATAAAATTATTTACATTACACAGAACCTTGAAGAAAATTATGATCGGATTATATTCGGATCACCAGAACCTGTGGCCTGATTTAATTTTCCTTATAAGGGTAGGCCTTAGTCGTCCACGCGGGCCCATTGCAGATTGGCCGACTTCACGCACAACCTTTCATTTAACATTCTTAACTGAATAAACACTTTTTATTTTCATTTCAATCTCTTCGCAGCTGTACGTAGGTACCTTCATGATGTTTTCCTTCACCGTAAGAGTGTCGGTTAAACGTATATATAATTTCAAAAATACCAAACAAATTGGTGAGATTTCAACATGCACCCACCAGATCGCAAGTCCACATCGATAAGCCACCGACGCTCAATAGTACTCATATTACAAGCTGCTTAGTTTGGGGCTAGATTGCGCTGTGTGAATGTCAGTGGATATTTATTTATTTACAATAGACGTCATCGCGACACCGTTAAGCCAACTGCAGCTATTGTGTGCTCAGCCGCCACGCAAAGCGGGAGCTTCGCTGTGTCAACGTTTACTAGGCAATTTGCATGTTTGTCTAGGAACCGTTTCCCTGTAAGATATCTTTACAGCGACGGCATTAAGCGTGTTTGCCATCAGTGACCAATGATATAGGTACTAGACGTGTGTTTGGCGAACACTTTGTATGAGACAGGAAAATTGCAGTTTGAACTGTTACATCATATATTAGGAGGTAATTCAACTTTTACCGGTCCGTGACAACCCACTGTGTTATGTCCTTAAAGCCTCCTTATGGACGAAAAACTCGAAAGATTTCGCGTAATCCGCACCTTAACAATATATTTACAAGGGAAGGTGGAACCCGAGATGGCTTCTACTTGTTCTCTGCTGAATGTGTTGTCTCTAATCCACCACTAACGATATTCGTGGAAGGAGTTCGAATGCTGACAAAGAACAGTTCTGATCTGATATCAGCACACATGAGAGTGGTCCTAATAAAAGATACATGAATCGAAATTCCCTTTATTATAAGACTTGCGTGAATAATTAATCAAAGCTATGTACAATACAATCAGTCTTACCTCATGTTACTTTCAAAACAGATTACTTAGTTTTCAAAACTATAATTGAACTTTCTGATACTTCATATTTACTATAACTGAATGCAAAATTCTGATTTTTGCATGCGGGCATCTATATTTAGATACACAACAAACAACTGACCTCAATTTGCGATAATATGTACAACCTTTTGCAGATTATGTATTTAGCAATATCACTTGGGCTGTATGTTGAGTTTCCTACCGTAATATGTTCCCCGCGCATTGCAGATTAATTACAGTAACATTAAACAACACTTTTTGTATACATCAAACTATGATAAACCGTCTGCATATTATGCATCTTGTAATAGAGATTGCTAAAGCTATAACTTGAATTTTATGTCTTTAATATGTTTCTCGATATATATGAAACCGAGTTGAGTAGCATTCAATGAATAATACATTTGTTTAATAAATTAACCCTTTAATGGATAACAGAATAATAGTCCTAAAGTATTTTCAACCGTACTAAATCATACAAGCAAAACTCGTATAATAAATATAGTGGAAACATTAGGGTTAAAAATTATCCCAAATAATTATGTTTGATTATAATAAGTCGTTAGTTCCAGTGGGCCTACGAGGATTTAAACCGCAATTTTAAAACTATAGATGGAGGGCCTCTCACTTTTCATCGATTCGGGGTTCATATGGTCTACATGGGTCCTAAAAGTTATAGGCTATATACGATTTGATTCCCCCACCATTACTTAATAGTATATAACAATTGCCGCTAGCAAATGTCATTAGAAATCCTATCACACATAGATTCCATGTGACATTTGTGCATTGATTAGCGGTTAAATCATGTGGTGGATAGTGAGAACGTCAGATGTGCATATGCAAGGCGCGCGGCGGCCCGGCAGGAAGTCCGTCGGTTCGGTGAATCTCACCCCGACACACGACACTGCGCCACCGCATTCTGATCAACCATTATCGGTAAACATTCAGCATTCGAGCACACAACTCGCACCCGTCAACCCATCCGCCCCATCGAAGGATTTATGACGAGCTTTTAAATCACACCAACACACGTACAAAGTATGCGCTTTCAACTCTAGGAATCGTTCTAGAAATTGTGTCCTCGCAAAACACAAATGCCATATGGGCATGTCGGGTTTATTACCCACAGATTATGCTAATATAATGCACGCTTATCAATACATGTAAATATTGCAACAAAGTTTTGAAATAACTGCAATACGTTCTAGTCATGACGGAATGGCGTAGGCATGTTTGAGAATCAGTTGCAGTTGGGTGTTTAGAAATCGGATGGCAGCGCGGAAGGTACAAAGGCGTTCGATTAACCCAGCTGATGGTGAGCCGTGCCACAAACGACTACTACAAACCCACATTTCTCAGTAAAGACCGCTGGCCGACATCTCCGACTTTGGACACAGGATGCTAGGCCATGTGCACCGCCCTGTTCCTCTGTTAACTTATACAGCGATCATAAATTGCGGTTACAAAATGAATACATGTGTTAACATTCGTTAACCTTACACGCCACCAACGACGTACAGTTGACATTGTAAACCATTGAAATACTTGTTACTACCCTAACTATTAAAATTTTGACAGAAATAAATAAAATATAGATAATTCCAGATGTGTACATATTTTGTATTCCTATTGGATATATATTTGTTTCAAAAAATCTAACTTGTTTTATATGCATGTATTTTTACTAAGATTCTTTTTATTCTAATGATACTAAGTGTTGCCTCATCGATCACAGAAACATAAGTCCGATGCCAAACAAATACCAATCATTAGTAGTTATCATATATCGTCTAACCGTCGACTTAACTAAGTCATCGGTGCGCCAGGTTTAGGCCAACGCTTCTCATTCAATTTTGCGGTCGCCACTCGAAAACCACCCCGCCCCATCGTTGTCGTTTATTAGCATATTATTACGCAAGCTGTCGTAAATATCATATAACAAATCACGGTAACGCCTTTCACAAAACATACGATCAGAAGCGGTCGAGGAGTTGAATCTTGAATCGCAGTGATCATATCGCTGGAGCACATCGCAAACAAGCTCGGGTCGTTGACTTTGATTGCATAAGGCACGCGGCTGTGCGCGTAGGGCGGATCATCTTCGTAGATAAGTAGGGTTCTAGGGCCTTTTAGTTTGATTTAAGAGAGAGCAGTGGCCGAGATCGCGTGTGCAATTAAGGTCGCAGTGTATCGTGCACGCGTGTGTTGCCCCTTATGCACTTATTAACTTGACCCAGACCATCTTCTATCAACATTATTTATTATAATACTGGCCCTTCTGGCGGATGTTGTGCCTTTTTTGGAATAATTATGTCCGGGTGAAAAATACTCGAGCAAAAATTGAGCAAGTTTGCCTAGCTCCATGAATACGAATTAAAAAAAAATGAATACGCTTAGTCACTAAACAGGGTAAGCTCCGATGATGATGTACGCCTCAATGTTACGAGGTGAAAGGTCACAATTATTTTTCAAGTCACCATTAAATGTCTCATCATATTTTATCTCAACACATAGAGTTTAACATAGAAAAACATGTTTTAAATTGTAATGTTTCAATGAATAAATAAATGCTTTTTATTTATTGGCTTTTATAGAATGAAAATATTTTAAAAGACTTGAAATTTGAGACCATTTTAGCAAAAAAAAAATATTCCGGGCACCCAGATGGGTGGATCTGATGGTTGTGGGACCTATTCATGAAAGTGGTTTAGAAATTATTACACCCAGGGCTATTCGAATTTTCAACTTATATATGGGCATATCTCGGTAACCTCGTTCCAGTACTTCACAATGCTGTCTTGGGTATTATATGATAAAGCTATTAAGGGCCTTTGAACATATACGTAATTAATACTTACCTACTAGCCATTTTCGCACATTTGTGAAAGGATTGGCGCACGTGTATAAATGTTAATTTTATAATTATGTCAACACAGTTGGTGTAATAAAACGAATGTAGTATTCTTTTCGACTTAATGGGCATTGAATATATTATAGCGACTACCTGTAGGTTTAAGTCTTGTTTTTTTTTTCGATCTGACTACTGCTGTTGGCCGCAGATGGCCTTTACAGCTTCACCGGGCAATTGGCGAGCGCAGATGGCTCTCAGCCCTAAAAATTACACAACGAGCTTACTTGGTAGCCTAACATATGTTTATTTTTGTTTGAGTCTTGAGTTGTTTAAAGTTAATATGGATCAGCGCGATTTCCACTCGCCACTTTTCTTGTTAATGCTCTAAACCCATAATATGTTGACGACCGAGAAAGTCTGTCCAAAAAGGTGTTAGGAATTATTTGATTATAGCTTATGTCTAAATATTATTTACAAATTGTATTTCTATGTTTTTGTATTTCGTGTGGTGACTTCAGGTTTAGAATACATTTGTCACCACTCCTACTTATCCCGCTCGTTCCGAAATTGGCGGCTTATACATTCAGCATAGAAAGGGTAGCAGCGTTTTATTTTATTCCCTCCTGCCAACCGTGGATATTAAAGCAAAACTTCACTACACACTCGTAAAGTAGACTCTATGTTCAACAGTGTACCGTTACCGGCTTTTGATAAAGTTTGTCTAGATTCAAGAACTGCTTACATGTAAGAGTAGGTACACCAGTAATGTAACCTGCTCACTTATGGCAGGGGGCAATTAAATACTACAAGCTCTCATAGAAAAGGCCGTGATTATCGCCACTCATTATGCAATGATAATTTGAAATGACGATTTCAGTAATACGAATTTCTTAGGAACATAATTAAAAAGTGATTAGCTGGCGGGTATAAAACGTGGCCGTTAAGCCGGTTGCCGGGTGATCCGCCCTGTCGCCGGCTTAATGATAGCTTCCCTGAGACACAGCGCCAGGAGAAAATTCGCGGCGCGCGCGCACTGGCACGGCTAAGGCTCGTTGCACACTGTACGGCTATTAATGATAAATTGTCATTTAATGGTCTGGACGTTGAGTTTAAATCGCTGCTTAATCTTGAGGATTTAGGCTCGAATGCTACGGTAAAAGACGTATATTACAAGTCCCTGAGCGACATTTCTATCTTTAGTCAGCAGATTGGTTGACCCAACTAAAAGTACCTACAACTAGAACTAAATAACTAAAAGTACGATTGAAGCCGTAAGACAATTATTCTAAACTAACACCAGCAGAGTTAGTCTAATTATGCATCAATCTGATACGCAATGTTTGCATTGAGTCCTCTATACTCGGTCATGGTATCGTGCAATTACTATGTCTCTACAGGCTATTTAGTTAATACTGTGAGCTGTTTCTGCACTGTACAACTACATGGGGAAATGTCGTCATATCTCACAAGATAGCTCAACTTTAAACGGTGTAAACTCAAATTTTCAAGAAGACCTAAGACGCTAATGGAATACGACCTTCTTTTCATTATTATATTGTTCGCTTCTCACGATTAGTTCCGTCAATCGCTAAGCTTACATAACTATAATATTTATCGTCGATCTTAAGGTAACACCATAAGGAGCGCTGATTTTATAATTATCGAACATTTTGATGTTAGAGCGATATCACAAGATTAGAAGATTAGACTTGTACTCAATTAACATCAATATGGTGTACTTAGTAATTAGCAGTGTAGGTATATTTCTTCGACACGTGTTTAACCACTGACGATAGTGAAACACTGCGATAGTAGTGCTCTTCAGACTATGCATACAAACTATCCATTTTCTTGATTTCCAAGATCTGAGGTCGGAAAAACTGCCAATAATTATCCTTATTTTGGACACATAGTAATTTTTTGACACACACATGCACATCTACAACTTAATCTGTATTTATTAGTAAGTGCTTGAAGTTTCTAAGTGGGGCCGCTGGATATTATACACTAGGTCTACAAGCCCACTGTGGTGGAGGTAATCCCCCTTTTTTCCGATTGATTTGCCTAATAGTGTTCATAATATTATTATCTAAACATCATTAGCACTCCATTGAAAAGACGTCGCTTGCCCTTTGAAGGCTATAAGCGGCGAAAAGTGCATGTGTAAAAAGGGGCAGAAAATGTGTAATAATATTAATTTGTTTATTTATTTAACAATGTATGCTAACTTATCTGTATAAGACATTATTTTAATTTAATTTATCTGTATAAGACAAAACACATTCAATATGGAAAAGTACGTACAAAGGTACATCTTATTTAATTTTAATTTAAGAATATAATTTTTTATCTGAAATTAAATAATTAATATTATATTATCGAAAATTGCATAAGTAAAAAAAGCAGAAAGTGCGGAATTTGGATACCTACGTGTTTGTCGGCCCTAAGGCGGAGCTCTGCGGCGCCGACCGCGTAGTATTACCCCGCGTCGCGGATGTGTTGTGGTAAAATATACTGGTGTCGGCACTCGCTGTCGTTGACCAGTCGCTTATCACACAGCCATTAATTACCGCTTAATGAAAAGTGTTTATTCAGTTTAGGTCTTTACAGAACTCTTATGAATGACAAATTAAGCTACCACTGGTTCGGACGGTAGTTTAATAAAAATGTAACTGCCTCCACGGCCTAGTGGTCTGACTCTGAGCTTAGATCGCTGCATGATCTGGGGGTCGTGGGTTCAAATGACAACCCATTTGGTGTAATGGCGGAGACGTCGGCTCGGTCCGGGTTAGATCCCCGGGCAGTATAAACATTTGTGCATGAACATGTCTGTTTGTATTGGTCTGTGAGTTTTCTATTTTTATTATGTATGTGTTTACAAAAAAAAGTATATGTATATAAATCCGTTGTTTATATATATTACGGACTGATGCTTAGTTTGGGGCTAGATGGCGCTGTGGATATTTATATATTCTACGGGGAGACCGCTTGTGAGATTTTTCCAGTTTGGTTAGGATGTATAGGTCGGAAACTCCCAACAATCTGTGGACCTAATGGCCACGTGGTGGGTTACGGCCCAATCTCCCCGTGGCTATGCTGCGTGCAAAGGCTATTTGTCTACAATGCAACGGTATTAGCTGATGATGATGATGACGTTTTTTAAAGGAAATATCCTTTTAGTGACATTTTTTATGATAGGAACCTACGTAAATAAGGTATTAGGTAATTTATTATTTAATTTGGCATACATAAATTGTATGTACCTATTTGAAGAGTATAAATAAATGAAGGTAAATGATAAATGAAATAACATAATGTTTTGTTTGGATGCTGTAAGACATACCATATGACTAATTCCATACGTACGACCCGGAACGCCAATATCCGGTACGCTTTTGAAATTGTTTATGCAATTAATTTTATCTATTCAGGAATTTCTATGATTTATGATAGCATTTTCTTATAGACGGCGTTGCTTTTTACAAACACATGATAAGGTTACATCGTTTGTCTCCTTTTTGAAATAGAGGTAAAATCCTAAAATAAATAAATCTCAGATGGTTGCAGTGAAATTTTATTATTATATAATTCACATCTAAAATAAGTTTATAATGTCATATCATACTCCATTCATGTTGCTATCCTTACCTTGAGCACAGCTGAAGTCATAATATAGAGGCCACTTAATTATTTAAACTTTGTTTCAGCGTATTCGAGTCGAAAACGAATGAGAAATTTATAAATTTTATGCCTGGATGCTACAATCAATTCACATTAAAAATATCATCTATTAACATAACAACAGTGATCTTTTAAAAAAAAACTACAAATTAGTTGCCAACCAGCCCAGCACACGATTTCGTCCTTATAATATGTAGATACCGTATAAACACCGTCATCAGATAGATAACATGATAAAAGCATGACTGCTTTCCAGGGACCCATGATTTTTTTAGTCTCTCTTAAATATTTTTAACGCATGATTAGCTCGTATGAAAAAAACGGAAGTTTATGACTGCAATATTAATGCATAATTACAAGTTATTTTACTTATAACGACATTCCACAGACGAAATGAATTCGAATATATTAACATGTTTTTTACATTCAACAATCAGTCTGTTATAAAATATGTGCTTTATATTTGTGCAAATTTAGAACTATAAAATTATTTATTTGATTGTATGTATTAAGATGCGCAAATGTATTAGCAAACACGGAAGGAAACTGATGAACAAAACTCAATTTCCGGTGGATTTTACCTGCTGCGGGGCATAAGAATGACACCAGTGACAAATATCGTATAGGAAGCGAACTTAATTTATGGGCTGTTATTTTCGTCAACATTATCACTTGATGGGTGACAAATTATCTGGTAAACAAATGTGCCTAATAGAGTTATTTTAAAACGTAACAATTCGAATGTGTTTCGCTTTCAATATACATCAAACAAAACTACGGTTGAACTGTATAATATGACAGCGATTACGACTTAAATTCGTATTCATTACGGTTGATATGGCTGTCAAATGATTTCGAACGATATTCCGCCCCCCGCCGGCGGGGGTTATCGTCGCGAGTCCCCGTAGGTTCGCTCAGTCCCTAATCGCGTATCTGGTGTTTGCCGGGCCGCTTCTCTCCCCAAACTTACTAAGTTACTAGGCATTTCCCTTTGATTGATTTATTTATCTAACCCTTATTACATCGTTATAACATAACGTGCATGCAGGAGTCGTCTATAATCCATCTTATCCATGATTCAATATAATGATCCTTACCTTATGATAAACATTGTAGATCTTGAGCGTCTGTGTTCGATCTGAAAAATCGACTGTTTTCCGGATATGACTATGACATAAGTACAAAATTTTCACTTTCAACGGACGCACTTTTAATGATATATTCTAATTTAATTCAAATTATTAATGAAGTAAAAGATTTGGTATGAGAATAATTATCACAGGAGATCGAACAGCTATCGATTTAATTATAGGCTGTTCAGATTTTCATTAAACCCAGGTAACATTTCAATTTTAATTAACAATTCTGGTATTTGCAATATCCAACAAGTATTTGCACAGTCCTTAATCTTCATATACCATGTTGGGCACGAAAAATAATTTACATTACTTTCTACGTGCGTGGCGCGATCCCAGTGGCGCCGATGTCTGTACAGCCTGCGATTATTTTTAGATTAGAAATGGCTCAACCGCTTTACGTAATTGCACGAGTCGCATGCGCAGCTAGTTCCAGAGTGTATGCAGCTAAATATAGTCACAGAGGTGGTATGCAATTATACCTTATTATCGCGTGTTTCCACTGGAAGCCTGGCAACGTCTTGCCAGGCCTCAGTTATTACTTGTTGCAGTTTCTTTAGAAAGTGTCCCGATGTGACGAAACTGAAACGACCATGTTGTGCAGATTACAGAATGCCCTCAGAGCTGTTTCCTGCTGAGCCTGCGTAATGTCGCGTGCGTGCCGTAGGTAACACCGAACGCACGGTTCAAATCGGCACTCCGCTAATTATAACAAATTAAAGCAGAAAACTATTGCAATGTTACTGTCCCGCTTGTCGCGTGCTGAAACGGCGAATACCGGCACGCTCTGTTACTACAGGACCTACATAATATAAAAGGTTCGTTACTAAACAAAGAGGTGTTATCTGCTCCAGATAGGGCGTTGCGATGAGAACAGATGTTACCCAAAGCCTCCTACGCAGTAGCACCGCGCCCATGTCACGGTCAATTTTGTATAGAGCGCCACCAAGACCGTGAAAACGTCTTGACACACATTCAATCTGGTACGGAGCGCCTGCAAGTGATGGCACTTTCAATTATCGCTGCACCGTGCCCAACACCCACGCCGATTATTATTGATCATTTTTGACTGCAGTGTTTCGCTAAGATATTTAACGAACACTTTCTCCACATCCCAGTTTGTTGTTTTCTTTTGGCTCACATCAAACAATCTCGAATGCGCCTGTCATTCATTTTCACTGTCTACTAATATGTCATGACGTCGTTGTTGCTAATCTTAATTACATGTTTCAATCGGCGAAGTTGCATTACTAGTTGTCTCGCCAAATATGATTTAAGTTGGCAGCCGCGAGATAATGTGCAAAAAAGAATCGCGCCAATTAACGTACGTGATACGTCCGATGCCGTTCGGATCCTGGTAGTGCCAGGTGTCCGCGAGATATGATGTAAAAGGCTTTCAGTGAATCGCGATGTAAATTTCCGCTGACCCAGATGTCGTGTGATTAGAAACGTACGCCGGTACGGCGAAAATGATTTTTTTTGCCGATGCCAATTTATCGGTAATGGAACGTCGCGCACACGAGATGCGACGCGACATCCGCCAGTGAGAGTTTCGCGACTTGTCACCGAAACTGGTAGTAAGTAACGCGAATGTAATTATTACTTAGAGAGCACTGATACGTCCGGTACGCGCTGTCAGCAAAAGTGTAAGTGAGGTCGTTCATTAAACCCTACAACGTAAACATCTTACGACACGGTTTATATTAATGTAACGTCGCCCTAGGGGCAATCTTTGCGAATGTTTTACGTCGCGTGTGACGTGCCCGCCACACGTCACTCGCGTAGCGTTACGTCTTGA
Organism: Leucinodes orbonalis; assembly: GCA_019425675.1. Lineage (NCBI taxonomy): Eukaryota > Metazoa > Arthropoda > Insecta > Lepidoptera > Crambidae > Leucinodes > Leucinodes orbonalis. Next base: position 7,150 of record PQWD01011022.1, on the reverse strand, counting down.
CATTTGGCAGACCACATTGAGAATTTAAAAAGAAAACGATTATTATCTAATAATATTTCTTCATTCATAACCCGCAGACGTTAACTTGGCATTGATAAACTTAATTGGTTTGCGAAACGTCCGCGCATTTGAGGCTTTATTTCGCGTTTGTGTAAAAGGATGCTTGGACCGGTGAATTTCATTGCAACAAATTGCTTTTGTGTTGATGTGCAGTCTGATTAAAATGTAAAACCGTCGTCCGTGCAAGGCAGAGTTTCTATAAATAGATAAATAAGTAATTGTTTAGTTTCCTTGTGGAGTGGGCTCGGGGGCGGCGAGGGAGCGAGCTAGGTCGTTCGTCGACCCGCGACTGAGCCCGCGCGCGACCGCAACCGTTTGTTTATACACCACTATTATCTAAACAATGTTTAGCTACTTCGTGACATTCCTATGTAATCACAAACTCAATTCAGGTTAAGGCTCTTCTTTCACAAAACCGCTACAAAGTACGTACTCGCAGTCTGTCCGAGTGCCTTGTGACTGCACAAATTCCTGACATTTTATTGGACTCGGACCAATTTCACTTTTTTGAATTGCATTTAATTATTTAATTTTATAAGTTGATTTAACTTTATCGCTTTGGTTGTGATTGAATCGGACGGAAATAGAAATGAGCTTACTTATGCGAATTATTTAAATTCGTTTGTGTTGGCCATGCTATTGACTTTTATGCATCAGCAATTGATGTCATAAACCTCTTTTTGCGCGGGCTCAACATTATTGAGTTCTCCAATTAGAAATCCAGCCTACAGCGAGCGCATTAATTATGTTTGAGCAGTAATTTGTTTATGCCATACAGATCGCCTTTTTTCTCATTATACCTACGCCTATCGATCGGCTAACTTATTTTAAATCTAAAAATAAACTATGATTCTTAGGTAACTGACCATCTTACTATTTATAGCCTATTGCAAATGCATGCGTTTTAGTTTTTACTGCCTCTGTCCCGCTTGCTTTTTATCACGATCCCGACTTAGTGTTTAAAAAGTATACGAGTCGCTCTATGATACAGGGTGTGCCTAGTTGCAACAGTTGATGCAGAATGCGGTAACCGATGCGACTTAGCGACCTTTACGCTGGCTTTGTCGTAACGCCAATGAGCCGCAGCTATAGCACGCTGTATTTGGTTTTACGATGTTGTTTTATATATTTTTCAGTTTACTTTTAACGATGGCAAGGGAGAAGGCGGATCCCAGGACCCGGGCGCCGTACAGTCGCGCCGCAACTTTCTACGCTCGTCTAGAACGATCTTAAAACCGTAATCGCAGAGTTGGAGAATGTTACGAGAGGCACATTAAATTGCACATTAGCTGCTAATAATGCACCAAACATTAAAGTTCAACCCTTTTCTTTGGGCATGATTTGTAATAGATGTTTCATGGCATCACAAAATCAAACATAATTAGCTTCGGTTGGTTGATTGGAGCCGGCAAACATTAGTAGGTATTTAAATTTGTTGGATTAATAGAAAAATAAAATAATATTACAAAATAAACATTTGATGTATAGGTTATGAAAAGGTACGTACAACATATCCTGCATAAACAATTGTTATTCTTTATCATTTTATCTTTGATGAAAATCAAATATATGATTAATATATTTACAAGACTTTAATAAACAAATATAGACAATGTTAATGTTATTAAATGTCTAATCCACGGTCAAGTTCTCCGATAATATGGATACTGATCAAATATTGCAGTATTCTTTCCAGATAATACTAGGGACATAAAATTGCACGCTTGGAAATGTACCAGGATATGAATGATGTCAGCCGCAAAATAACGGCATTTTTTTTTTGATAAACGTGTCTTGCAAATTTAATGGCGCATACTTAATCATCCGATGTCATTTTTAATAAATGATGGTGATATAACACACGATGCGTTACGGAATATTTGAAGTGATTTTAATTAAAGCATATTTTACGACATATTGTTAAATACTTAGGAAGTTAAATAATTAAAATATGTAACTGTATATATGTATACATTCTTTCCTATTCAACCTATCGCAGTCTACTGCTGGACATAGATCTCCACCCATTTTGTGCCAGATATCCCGGTCCTCCGCTTTTCTCAACCAGCTTCCACCAGCGACCTTTCGCAAGTTGTAGGCCCATCAGGCCGGCGTCCTACGCTACGCTCGGCGAAACGCGGTCTCCACTCCTGAACTCGCCTACTCCAACGGCCATCAGTTCTGCGGCGGGCTATGTCGGTAACTTTAGTTCATAAATTTTGTTTCCTCTTAAATTATTCAGCTTAGGAAATGGGAACTAGGAAAAATTGTGTTCGTTTTGGCTGTCATTGCGGATCTATTGTGTTCCTAATGGCTCATGGTCGTCTCGTCGTATTTACAAATGTCGTGACACGTGTAACTAAAAAAAAATATCGCTTTGTTTCATATAATTTCATACGTATTTATAATAGAAAATGCCAAATACCCTTTTATATAAATATACAAGCTAATTTTTAATTTGGCACAATCTCACAGGAACGGAATAAAACGTATGCTGGGTTTAAATTTCCTACCAGTTTTCCACAGAATTGGTTCAGCCGGACTTGAACTATAAATACCTAGTGTAACTAACACGACTATCTTTTCTATAAGCAGCTGCTTTGATGGACGTCGTCCTGTCAAAAGGATGACGTTTATAATAATAGTCGTTCGTGTAACAAAAGGACTATAGACATCGTTTGTCGTTTTGTCCGATTTTGCCTGTCAGTAGTTGCTAGTCAACGATTTGTTACTAAGTATTTTCATGAGATGTGAACTAATTTAAATTAGATATAGATTTATTATTATCAGACACGCTTACGCTTTAGTTCGCAGCAACACTACGAACTAAAGCGTATGATAATATTGTAACCATGTACATATTTCACACGGCCATCCACATATTGTTAACCGCGCGCATTTACCTTACATTGTGTATGACATCAACTATTGATCGGTATTGATCTGAAACAAACATTTATAAGAGAACCAACACGACGGTATCGCCCGCAAATCCGTATAAAACAAGCCTGCTGTCCAAATCTAAGATAATCTGAGTAGGAAAATCATTTGCTAGAATATGCAAACATTTTTTTATAATATAACACAAGATTTGTTCAACTACCCTCCAAAAGTGTCATTAAAGATTTCAAAAACCCTCATGAAGAAAGTTTAGACGAATATTGATCGTACCGCCCAGAAATGTGTAATCAGGCTAAACACTTATTTTCCTGTTGAAAAATATTTGTAATAAATTATCTAAATGTTATTTGTAGGTAAATGACAACTGCGTTTAACCAAAATTGAAACGGAGATGAGAAGATAGTATCGAGTTACTTCTTTCTTGGCTCTTATCGAAAATCATACTATTTTTTCGTAACCGCTTTTATATTCATAATGAAACAATAAAATGTCGATTCCAATGTTTCTGTAGAAAATGTATGAGTACTCAACAATGGTACTCAATGTTTCTCAGATTTTGAACAGCTGTTCGGCAAAATATGAAATCGGGTCGTATGCGCGTGCCGATCTCGTCTTGAGTGCCGCAGTAATTTAAATTCTGACCAAACGGTAGCGTTATTAATGTTACGTCGTATTATACGCAGTTACGGTTTATAATTTTATGACGGCGAGTGAAAAAACTGACCACGTGCGAGTCAAATTCGCGTACTAAGGGTTCCTTCCTGTTTTCTACAAATAAATTATTTTCTAGTGAATATTCAACTATAATCTATCGAGCAAAAAAGAATCACCGAGTTTTTTGTTACATGTTTTGTTGTTATATAAAAATATTAAGAAATTAAAAAGGCACATAAGTGTGGGAGACCCATGCTTTAGCACAGCCTCATAGAAAACTTGCGTGAAACAACTTTGCGTTGTGTTTCGCCGAATGACTGAGGTTACCGGAACCCCTAATATTCTTTCTTCGCCTTTATTAAAGGCTCGCGACGCACTCCTTGCGCCTTCGAAGTTTCAATGGAAAACGATATCGCTTATCATTAGATAAATAACCTTCCGCTCGTTAGCCTGCCTACCTGTTCAAACTCTAACGTCATGAAGGTTGACATATAGGTTTTATATGTATTCATAAAGATGGCGATTCAAGTATTTTGCATCGCACTAGTATTACGATTCTTGAATAGTATAAGACTGGTGTAATATTATGTATTTATATCCTGCATTGAAAATTATATCAATATAGTGAGTTATATCTACATATACTACTGTGTCTAATTGCTGGCCCACAATCCCACGGTTGTATACTACCTAAATAAGTAATAAATATCTATGAAAACTTTCGCAATTCTTGAATCATACCTTGGTGACATACAGATACATAGAATGCGGAGTTTTAACAGGGTTCCGTTTTTACCCTTTGCGTACGGAACTCTAAAAAGCGTGTGGCTTGCAGAGTAGGCGCCACCCCGCCGGCGCCGGCGCCGCGCCACCGCTTCCTCGAACAGCGCTGTCGATCCTCGACACGAATTCGCTGACCGACACCTCATTAGTAGGGTTCATTACCACTGACGCCTTTGTGAAACTTTCAATTGCCACGGGAAAATGGCTTTTCGCACTGTTGTCGTATGTACTGGGATTCGGGAATAATCTTGTTTCTTCGGGTTTATTTGGTACAGAACACAGTTCACATACTAAATTTACCATACTTAAAAATCAATAACTAGAAATTTTATAATTAAGAAATGAACGAGAACGCTATGAACTTTTTGAAAACTACACGTTTTCAAAAGTTCATAGCGTTCTCATCATGAAAATTTTATTTCTTATTAACCGTGCGAACAAAAATTCTTTACCCTTTGACTTAATTTATCACAAACAATTGGCAAATGGTGTCTGGATTCTCGGCATTCAACGGAAAAACTGATATGATTTATCACAGCTATGTGAGCGCTATGGCAGTAATTAATTGTATTATAAATAATTAAAAATCAAGGAATATGTTACCATTTAAATATTTTTATTATTATATTTAGTGTAAAATTATTGACAATGGAAGAGAACCCTCAGGTCACTTAAGCCGATTAATTTATTGTAGACTCGAAGACATTGCGAAACATACACATTGCATAATTAAATAGATTTGTACAAAAAAGCCAACAGGATTTATTAAACCATACAATTAAACAACCCCTTATCTGTTCCGGCAGGCAATTAAAATCGAATCAAAACATTGCAAAAATCCACAGCTTCTCTAAATTCTGGTATTCCGAATGACCCAATTTGTCAACTCTTTGTGGCAGTGGGCGATGAAAGAGATGGTTTTATATCTACGAAGTATATCTGAATTTCACAGCGAAGTTATATTCGTTCCCATTGCCTTGGAATTCATTGATATGTGAATGAAATTTTCAGTGGCTTTTCTTAAGGAGACCTAGTTTTCATGTTTAAATCCGCTAACGTCTTTTGAGTACTGAATACAACCTAGTTACATGCTCTTGTTAATATGATATTGCTCTAAATACATTTTAATGATTTCAAGATGTCTTATTTGTTTACTTATGGAAATTACTCTTGCGATATTGCTTATGTTAATTATTGTCCCATTTCCAATACGAGGGATCATAGGTAATCCTAGCTTACGATTAAGGCAAAGCTTTCACTGGAATCTATGTTAATCCTCTTTAATCTTTTACACGAGAATTGCTAACGATGTACGAAAATTTTCATCGTTATCATCAGCTCATTATATGTACCCACCAAGGGGCACCAGTCTACCCATGTACAGTGTATAGGCCTAAGTCGTCCACGCGGGCCCTGTGCGGTTTTTCGAAAACATTGCATTTATCTTGTTGTGCTTATTATCAAATGCAATCAATGAACGTTTTTAATCATATCAAAATTGACGTCTTTAAGTCTCTTCAAGTAACTTTCTACTGAACAATTTACAAAAGTAATATTACTGTGATTTTTATTTCGAGTTTCCCGCTTGTTCCAAGAAGCCGAAAGTTATTCTTCGAATCTGAAGCGAGAGTTTGTTTATTAGTTATCATGGTCAGAAGTCCGATGCTAACGTCACTGGTAACGTCACGATCTTCTAGAGGTAATCTAACAATCTTAAAGTTATAAATTTAAGGATGAAATTCCAACGTAAATTAGATGTTGAGCTTGAGGAGGCTCACTATAATTGCTATCCAATTCATCAAATCACTTTTGTCGTCGGCGCGCATTAAAATGATTAGTGCTATTTTGATTTTATTAAGCTATGGTAATTATGAATACGACATGTGAAACTTTTACTGCTATAGCTAGGTGTAAGTTGTTAATAAATAATTTGAATGGTTATCGATTCTAGGATTTACAAGACATTTGTAAGGCTATCGGCTATGTTTGGCTAGTCGACTTAATTGCTGTTTCGGTTAAGGGCAGTTTTAACAGCCTAGTTATTTGTAAGTTACTGTGATTAGGACCAATACTTAATTCACATTAAAACCATTTCTAGTAAAGGTACCATAAACAAAGTAAAATCACTGTTCTTTAGATTGGTTACAGGCAGTTTTGATATTTGATCAGGATTCCTTGCTTTTAAATAGGGTTGAGTCTACATACACTATAAGGTGAGGTTATGACATACACCATAAGGTGAGGTTATGTTCATTATATCCATAGGTAATTTAAAAAAAAAACAAGCTTTAAAAAGGCAATTAATACCTGATTTGTCTGTCCCAGTTACGGGTGGCGCATAGCAACCCGAGCCGGCGCCAATTCTAACTGTCTATTCGCATTTACACATGGAATACCATTGCGGGAGTGTAGACGTGGCTATTTTAACCAACCATTATTACCTAAGGGTCAACATGTGTAAAATTAGTAGGTACTCTCACCTTTTTAATCATTGGCGTGCACAGAGATCATGAGTAGGGTATACATAGTGCATACCCTTACTAAAATAAAATAAAAAAGACTGTCGTTGGCAGCAGATCACCTACCGTTTGAAGGGGTCGGAACAATAGCGAATGGAAGGATATTTAAATATGATATCGATTTTCCGGGTCGTCGGAAAACACAGATTACGCACTGCTTATTTGCATATGTGCAATGCAATGCACGTCAGTGCTCCTTACTGTTTGATTTATGGTTTTGTTAAAGCTGAGTT
>PQWD01011021.1:0-14750 GCA_019425675.1 Leucinodes orbonalis | reverse complement strand
AATGTTTATTGAATTAAATAGAGACCTTATGACTACGGCCCCGAGGGCAGCTGTCCATCCACATAAGTGGTGACTTCACCAAAAGAGTCCACTTTCTGGGGTAAGCCCATTTTCCATGACGGAAGTCTGAGGCTCACATGCGCCAATGACTTCACAGTAGGTTGGGTGAAGTGGGCTTTGCGCGACCCTACACTACCAGGAGCCGAAAGGCTCACTGTAATGCTCGAGGCAGAACTTCCCCGCATGGTGAAGGCGAGCCTACGTATACCGGAGGTATGGAGGGAAGACGAAGCCAATATTGGTAGGTACCTCAATATCGCTAACGATGGGCACAAGCAGAACGATGGCGGTTGCATGCGGTTCACCGCAATGAAGAGGCAGGCAACACGTCGTGGTGTACATCCCCGAGGATATTATCCGAGAGATCATGGAGAAGGACCGCCGTGTTGGTTTCATGGTCGGCAGCCTTCGTATCCGATTCTGGGATGGTAAAGGTAGGTTTATTGAAACCCTCCCCAACTGGGTGACAGTGGGGCCTCGGGGGTGGGCGCTGCGGAGAACGCTGGGGAGGCCACATCTGAGCGACCGCCACCACCAAGTCTAGACCAGGAGTTGGAGGAGGATGGGGAGGTTCCTCTGAGCCTGGAGGAGCTGCTGGCAGGAGGAAGCCGTCCCGATGGCGCCGCCTAGCACAGCACAGCTCCTGCAATGCAACCTCCACCACAGCGTAACCGCTACGGCTCAACTTCGGCGGTGGCTGGAGGAACAACACACGGCTGTCGCTCTTATCCAGGAGCCGTGGATAAGAAGTGGCGTGGTTAAGGGACTCTCCAACCTAGGAGGTAAGCTAATTCACGCCACTGTGGACACGTTAGAACCTGTATATACATATCTAATAACATTGTTGCGCAGCCACTAATGGATTTCTGTTCCAGGGACTTAACAACCATTAAGCTTGCGCCAATTCATGAACTAAATCATAACGAGCTGGTCGTAGCCTCTGCATACATGCCAGACGGTGATGAAGCCCCACCAGATGAAGTAGCACGTCTAGTACGCTATTGTGAACAGAACGACTTGCAGCTTATCATCTCCACGGACTGCAACGCCCATCACCCGCTGTGGGGATGGAAGTCAGCAACAACAGAGGTAATCAATTATTTGAATTCCTACTTACTACAGACCTCGAGATAATAAACAGAGGAACTGAACCTACCTTCGTCGGCAGAGGTTGCAGGACGATTATAGATATCACACTTGCATCTGCTGGCGTGGCAGATCAAATCCGGAATTGGAGAGTTTCTAACGAAGCTCTTGCTCGGATCACAGATGGATAAGGTACGATCTTGAAATTAGTACTTTGACAACAATACCCAGGCGTTGTCCCAGGAAGACAGATAGATTGAAATACATTAAACTCCTGGAAACCAGCCTGAAAGACTTCAGAGTGGGGATCCTAGAGAATACACAACAGATTGACGAACAAGTAGCTCAGCTGAGTGAATCGATCAGGAAATGTTATTATGAAGCCTGCCCCTTAGGCAATCCAGATACTGGAAAACACGGAAACACCAAATGGTGGGGTCCGGAGTTGGAAAGTCTCAGGCGGAATGTCAGAAAAAATTTAACAGGGCCATGAATACAAGTGACGACACAGACTGGGACAACTATAAGTTGGCCAAAGCAAATACAAAAAACGCATCAGATACTGGAAATCAGCATCATGGCGTAAATTCACGGAGGAGATTGGATCAAATCTGCAAGCTAACAGGGTAAGGAAGATTTTATCCAAACAAAATACCCTGCTACTCTGGGGGAGTGAGAAGAAGCGATGGCATGCTATCGAATAATATCGATGAGGCGTGCGAAATCCTTCTTCAAACGCACTTCCCTGATTGCACAAGTACACCGACAATTACCTGTGACTCCACCAGAGACCAACCTAGTGAAGATGACTGGAGGATCGCGAAGGAAGTTGTGACGGAAAGCAAGGTAGAGTGGGCGGTGACGTCTTTTTCACCCTTTAAATCAGCGGGAACAGACGAGATCTTTCCGGCGCTGATGCAATGGGGAGGTAAGTTTATCACGCGTCCACTTTCACGAATACTACAAGCATGCCTGGCGCATAAGTACACACCAAGGGAATGGCGAGAGGTCAAAGTCGTCTTCATTCCTAAGCCAGGAAAAAATGACTACACGGATCCCAAAGCATATCGCCTATAAGCCTGTCATCATTTATGCTCAAAACTCTGGAAAAGCTATGTGACAGGTACATGAGGGATGGTGTGCTTAAGTGATACCGATACATAAACATCAACATGCCTACTGCACAGGTAAGTCCACCGAATCAGCACTCCACCAAGTGGTAGGTAAGATTGAATGGGCGCTGTCGCATAAACTAATTTGTCTGGGTGCTTTCCTTGATATAGAGGGAGCCTTTGACAAAACAAACTTCTCCAGTATAGAGGGTGCCTTGATGAGGCATGGTGTGGCAAGCACAATCACTGACTGGATCATCGACATGCTCCGAACCCGAACGGTTAGGGTTACTGAGGGAAGCAACAAGGCTGCCTTGGTGGTGAGAGGGTGCCCTCAAGGAGGTGTACTATCTCCACTACTTGGAATCTTGTAGCGAACGACCTGTTAACAGAACTCAACAGTAGACATTTTTATACCATAGGCTATGCAGATGATATCACGATATTGACTACTGGGCACCAGCCTAGTACTGTTTGCGATACCATGCAGGCGGCACTACGGATTGTAGAAAGATGGTGCAAACAACACGATCTGAGAGTCAATCCTAGTAAAACGGAACTTGTTATGTTCACGAAAAAACGAATTTTAGATAACCATGTGACACCCAGGCTGTTTGGTACAGCTCTGAGTATTTCTAAGGAGGTGAAATACCTAGGGTCACACTAGACAGTAACTTAACTGGAGTAGCCACGTAGAATCAAGGCTGAGGACGGCGGAAATCAGCCTATGGCAGTGTAGACGCATGGTTGGAAAACGCTCTCGCCGAAAATTTTCTTGTGGCTCTACCTAGTAGTTATAAGGCCGATGGTCTGCTATGCCTGCGTAGTCTGGTGGACCAGGACGGAACTGATAACATGTAGGAAAAGACTACAGAGATTTCAGAGACTGGCGTGTAGAGCGTCACGGGTTGCATGAGGACCACTCCAACTGCAGCTCTGGAGATGGCACTGAATATACCCCTTTATATCTCCACATACAACAGGAAGCAGCCCTTGCATCTATTAGACTCAAACACCAAAAGCTGGTGAGTTTCGAAGATGCAAGACATCATAAGAATATACTTGTGGGATGGGCTGACTCGCCTATCAAAGACGCAGTCTTTGATATTATTGAGCCAGTATTCATCTTTGATAAGAAATACAGAGTACATCTGCAGGACTGTGAGGAACGCGGTTACAGCATGGTGCACTCACGATCTATACTGATGGCTCTAAGATGGCATCAGGTACTGGTGCGGGGATTTTCTCCGAGGACCTCAATATAAAACAAACGGTGCCGCTGGGGGAGCATAACACTGTCTTCCAGGCTGAATGTATTGGCATTCTTCTAGCGGCGAGGGCTGTGCTAGCTAGGCAGGTAAAGGGTTACAACATCGTAATCTTTTCCGATAGCAAAGCGGTATTACAAGCGCTCGACAGCTACAAGATGTCAGCGGGTATTATCTATGAATGCCATAATGAGTTAAATCGGGTTGGCATTCAAAACCAACTAACCTTGAACTGGATCAAAGGACACAGTAACAGCAGAGGTAACGATGCTGCCGATGCCTTAGCTCGACAAGGTTCGGAAGTGAGAGCAGTTGGTCCTGAGCCCATCATCCCACTACCAATAAACCTTCTAAGGGATCAAATTAGGCAGCGCACAACCTATTTACACAATGAATACTGGACATCCCTAGAGGAATGCAGACAGACCAAGGAGGTACTTCCAAAGGTGAACTGCCGCCTCTCTGGGATCTTACTTAAACTAGGCAGGAAACGTCTAAGGCTGATAATTGGCATTATGACAGGACACTGCAGTTTTAATAACACCTGTTCACTATTGGTGTTACAGACAGCCCCATGTGCAGAGCGTGCATGAGGGCTGAGGAAACGACGGTCCATGTCCTGCTAGAATGCATGAAGTGGCCAAATACCGGGCGAGGTACCTTGGCTCGCCGAGGACCCTTGGAGAAGCCTTTAATAGGGTCAAAGCTCTGGGAGATTTCTTGGCAGAGCTGGGCTGCGCTAGAGTAATCTGGCCGTACACCCTCCAACGCAAAAAAGGCGCTTAGTCGTCGAGTTGCGGAGACTGCCGTACGACAAAGAAGAAGAAGAAGAAGACTACGGCCCCCATTCTAGAACGAGACTCAAGCATTGATGTTTACTTAAATAGAGTTAGAAAGAGATGCCGCTAGTTATTGTTTCTAACTAGATTTAAGTAAAGTTTAACGATGAGTTTCGTTCCAGTATACGGGCCTACGTGTCTCTCGTACTAAGGCGTAGCGTAGTTTTAGAGATGCTACAGAAACAATGTCACAATTTCAGTTATCGCGATTCGAACACATTTAAACAAGTACGAAAAATAATGAACATATTTACTTATTTAATTCGATAGTTTTTGGTACCATGGCTGCGGTACGTGTAAAATTTAGATGCAATGCAATAAAAAAAAAAATTGCGCCTTCAAGAACCTACCTGAGCAACATAGTCTGAGTAATCTTCTGTTAAGGAATACATGAAATTGAAGTGTGTGGTATATTAAAATGTATATTTAATTACTCGGTTGCTTTACTTACTGTAACTATGTAGCTACATAAGTACTATGTATGTTTTTGCCATAGTTTCTGTATGTATGGAAACTATGGTAAAGACACCATCATCGATTGTGATTTTACATTGAACTATGGAAACATTTCGAAACTTGCCGTATGAACTATTAAGTTATTTAATACGAGCAACGCGTAGCGGTTTCATCTGCGAAGTTCCCGTTCGAATGAGATTTCGGTAATTCATTACATAGCCTACTAGCATTCGCCCGCGGCTTTGATCGTATTAAATTCAGGATGACACCCCTTTCTTAGTTATGAAAACAGAATATAAATTTTACGATGCTGTACATTATATTACTTATCTTATATATCGTCTTATATGGAGTTAGGGCCATAACCAAAATTGAGGTTTGTATTAAAAAAAACTTCATAAATTACAGTGGAGCATGGAGCCGCAACTAGCACTTATTTATCCATTAACTGTTATTAGATAAAACCATAAATTCAGCTAATGGTAAGAACAAATATCAAATCCCCTGATATTCGATCAACCGTATTCGTACTCCATATAAAACATAAATCATCACTAATCATCAGCTGTAAAGCGTCCGGAATGGAGACGTCTCTTAAGGCAAAACATCGACGCCTTTGAATCCTCACGCACGAACTCGACACTAAGCGAGATAAATTAAAGCCAGACCAACGCTTTACTTTATAATTATAGCGGTGGCGTACTCACGTGCCCGAAGTGCTCAAGGACCTTTAAGGCAAAAGTTGGCTACAGTAGCCATATGAGAGCACATGACCGCGCGGATCAAGAGACGCTGGCTGCTGAACCCGTGCAACAGTCACTGTAGCCGAAATTGGCTTGGAAATAATAATAAAAGTAAAATGAGCTAATATTGAGAGTTTGTGGAAACAAAGACGATTGACAGCGGTTCTAGGTTTTTCTATTTGCCTAGGTAAGTCTCTGGAGTCGAAAGTTCTTCGTCAAAGACTTTACAAAGTTTATACCAACATGTGGGGTGACTAAGACTGACGGAACAACTTGTTTACTTTTGTAATAACAATTATTAGTTAGTTTTGGTGTTTTGTTCTGGGGTAGGATCCCCATCGGTGAGAATATAATCTTTGACCCACTTGTGTGAGTCAGTCTTCAACACTATCATTATTGTTTACAAGCATAAAACAATAAAAGCAAAAAAAGATGATTACAATATATTTTTTTGTGCATCATCATCATCATCAGCTCATTAAACGTCCCCACCGAGGGGCACGAGCCTACCCGTATAGGGTGTTTAGGTCTTAGTCGTCCACGCGGGCCCAGTGCGGGTTGGACACACAACATTTGAATCTCTTCACAGATGTGCGCAGGTTTCCTCACGATGTTTTCCTTCACCGTAAGAGCGTCGCATAACGTACATATAATTTCGAAAATTCGAAAACACATTGGTTAGTGGTAGGATTTGAACCTCATCCTCCCGGTAGGAGGGCAACAGTTCACACCATTGAGGCTAAACTAAATGCAGTTGCGTTAATGCACGGACAACATTATCCCTTTGACCGTCTTAAAGCGTCACAAACAATTACATACAGGCGCGTAAGCAGAGTATTTGGATTTTACTCGTATAGTATATGAATATTCACACAAAATCCTGCACAGCAAATACTATTTAATTTTTAAATATTTGAACATAAGAAGAAAAATATCAGCTAAAAAAAATAAGAAAATATACTAAACATAATTATAAACAAAGACCTTTAAAAGAATTTCATCCGTGTGCAATGGACTGAAAACGATGAACAAAATAGAGATGTCGTTACATAAGTTTAACAACATATTGCAGCGTCGGATAGTTCTCGAGTGCAAGCAGGTGTTCTTTTATATTAAAACAAAATTGTTATTGTTAAATTGCATTTTGACGGTTATATAGTGTCGGTAGCGACACCGATAAATCTGGGCCCTAATTCTGCTAATTTTGAAATGCGCTAGTTCTATCTTTATCGTCTCTCAATAGTACATTTGGCCATGTTCGGTATTCTATTATTTAAATATTACCATTATGGTTTACCAATTACATGTAAACAAATTATTGTCTCCATTGTTGGTAGAAATTCTTAATTGGTATTCTACTACTAGAGCGTTAGTGGCTTAGTGGTGTGGACTGTTGCCCTCCTACCGGAAGGGCTGAGGTTTAAATCCCGCCACGAACCAATGTGTTTTCGAATTTCTAAATTATATGTACGTTATCCGACACTCTTACGGTCAAAGTTAAAAAAAAGTTGTGCGTGAAGTCGTCCAACCCGCATTGGGCCCGCGTGGACGACTAAGGCATAAACACCCTATACGGGTAGGCTCGTGCCCCTCGGTGGGACGTTTAATAAGCTGATGATGATTAGTCTACTACTAATAAGTAGTAAAATCATCATCATCAACGTCAAATATGACGTTCATTTGACAGTTGACATCATGGCTTGTATAACTCTTGAAGCACTATTAATGCGACAATTCTATTAATGCATTTTAAAATTATCAGGATTGGGGCCTCGACTTCATTCCGGCGAGAAACACGCAAAATTGTAAAACGCGGTGCAGATTAAAACATGCATAGTTAAAGGGGTGACTGGCGAAGACATCGCTCCCTCCGAACAGGTCCGCGGCTATTCGTTCGGTCGCCATGAATTATTCAATATCTGCCAACACTCCGGACTGCTGCCAATTCTATTGGTGTTAACTTTATTTTAAATAACGACTTGTTGCGAGTAAAAGCAGGAGGCTGGACGCGAGCATATCATTTGTTTGCAACGTTAAAAGTGCATATTTGTTTATCTTTTAGTAACGTTTTCAGGGTTGCCACTATATGGTCGCTATTAAGTACAATAATACCGCGCAAGTCGAAAAATCTATGAATAAATAACATAAATATCCACTGACATTCCCACATCGTAATATAGCCCCAAACTAAGCATTAGCCTGTAATATGGATAATACACAACGGATAAACATCCTTTTTTTTTGTAAAAACATACATACTATATAGAAAAACCCAGACCAGGTACGCTCTCTTGACATAACCATTGTCTTTCATTCTTTCTAGATGCCTGGGCCAGCCACGTGACCAAACACATAGCCTTGCCCTGACCGTAAAAAGTGATGAATGTTGCTAAACATTTAACTTACTTTATCAGCTACGAAATGAAAAGTTTTTGCTTTCTA
The DNA here is from genome assembly GCA_019425675.1 of Leucinodes orbonalis. Lineage (NCBI taxonomy): Eukaryota > Metazoa > Arthropoda > Insecta > Lepidoptera > Crambidae > Leucinodes > Leucinodes orbonalis. The sequence goes on along the minus strand of PQWD01011021.1, from coordinate 6,744 downwards.
TTGCAAAATCCCAGAATATTTCAGCACACACATGAAGCGTGCTCTACTCATAAACTAATGGCGGGCCGTTCGAAAACATTTTTCCCCGAAAACTTATTAAGTATGTTAATGTTTTCAGTGCTAAACGCTAACTAAAAGACGAACTGGCTCTCACGCCGGTGTTAATACACGCGGTCCTGGCCGATGAATTATTTATACTAGTTAGCAAGTTCCACTGCACACTCCTGACATGCCAAATTCAACCTTAAACTTTACAAAATAAGGTACAAACAAACTGACTAGTTCTAGCTTGTCTGAATAGCTGCAAGGAAAATATGACCAGGGTTAGAGCGATCATCTTTCACTCCACAAAAACACTTAAGAGTAAATGTGACTAAAATCTTTGGGAGCATGAGAATAAAGTTTTACGGTATATCTTATTTTAGACAATCCTATGAGTATTTTGCTTTTATTTTTATTCCTATGCTGTACGCGGCAAGCCGTGTTTAAAGTACGACAAATGTAAGCTCAATGAGCATACACTGGCTGCCAGTTTACGCTCTGTGAGACGAGTCAAGACGCACGAATATTAGAAGAAATTACCGTTTTTTTTCAAAATGCCATCCTGTGCAATTGTAACATGCCATCATCGCAATGAATCAGTAAATTTACCAAGAAATATAATAACTTTTCACAGGTAAGAACCAAAAAGAAATTGCGACACTGGGACTGCCTATAAACTTGGCGGCTTGTCCAGTCTAATTGTATATTCGGATGTCTGTGGTTACAACGCTTTCAGGTGAGGTTGGTTACTGTCCCATAATTGTATGGTGGGGATCCCCTATGTTTATGACATGATCAATCTGTAAACATGTTTAGTTATAAAGGTCACAGTGGTGACAGAGTCAGTGTCGACAATCGGGAACCTTCGGTCTTATATAATTGCAATGTACTAGTAAATCCTTTTTTTTAATTAATGTGCGTAATTTCATGTAAAGTTATGACTTGACGGAATTATCTATGTAAGATCTTACGATTTTTTCTCCTTTTGTAGAAGTTTTTCAAATTTCTCAGGCTGTAGGTACATAGATAGAATCTTTAGTAACTAAATATTGCTCTTTTTATCTTTTCGAAACTAAAAGCTTAATTTCAACCCTTATAAATACCAATCAAAAATTTCACCTTTGGATTTGTTGGCTGTACAATTCATGTACTCTTTAAAAATAAAACAAACAACCAAATTACAGTCATACCATTGTAATACTGTCACTTGAATGAGGTTTGACATAACAAAAGGTTCGTATCTATTAAATCTTTGAATGACGTGTTTTCATAGTTTACCTATTGTTGTTTGTGGAAAATACTTCAATTAAAAAATGTCATTAGCCATGTTCATGTCACCACCACGCAGTTTTATATTGTTTAAAGTTTGCAGTTGTTTTTTTATAAAAAGTACGTTGTTCAATGTATTTAAGTAAGTGTTACTTAAAGTATGTTGGCATATGTCTGGTTTTTAAATAAATCTTAAATGCTAATTCTGAATTTACAGCTGAACAATTTAAACTATCGTTAAGATTATTTAATGTATTTTGAATTCATGAAACCCAATGATTTCCACTCGGGCCGCTCCCTAGTATTCGAGATCCATCTGGTTGGGGGTCGGCCCACGCTTATTTTCCCGTACGAGGACCACTTGAAAACCTTTCCGCCTCATTCCCGCTTTCCACTGCCACTTCAACTTGCTAATATTGTAAGCTATTTGGAAATCTCCAGTCCTCCTAAGGATGATTTCGTTCCGAGTCCTATCGCGTAGGGCATAACATCTAATATAGCCCTCTCGTATATAACGTCTTTTTTATTCATGATGGGCTTGCTCTTGAGCACAGACTATCTTAGTGGAAAAGACGTGCTCTAAGATGGAGCGAGCTTGCCCAGAAAAAGCATATTCACTTGTTTTTTGAATGCCACAGGGTTGTATGTGGCTGAAAACACAGACGCAGGCAGATCATTCAATTAATTTGCAGTAGGTACGCATAATGAAAGTAGACGCGAAACGCTTAGTCCGAATACGTTATTGCTATAGAACTTTAAGCAACCTTGAGCCTATTCAGAGAGAGCCCAAGAGATTAACCACATGGTTGAATTAAAAAGTCATTGAAACTGCGTAACTTGATATCCTAAAACCATGACGTCGTAGGTTGTGATGCTATAGAAAACGAATGGAAATACATCGCAAAATCGTTTACAATTAGCGATGGTAAGAATCCCAGTTCCCCACGTTTTACATGTAACAAATCGACCATTCCTTACATCGAAAAAAGGAAATTGTGTTTAGACAAAATTGTACATTGCTTTTCAAATATGTCATTGGTAATATTGTGAGTTGTGCCAAGTGTTTTCAAGCTTACCAGGTAACGATGGTTTGCGAACGACAAAGCCAGCCGTGGGCGGGTCGGTTCCATTTTTATTTCATCCAGAACATTTCGGCAAGACGGTGGACGTACACAAGTATCGCACAAAGCGTTCCAGACACATTCTTTGTTCGCCCGGCGAAGTCTTGAAAGTCTTTCGAGTAGGTTTTAGGTGTAATAGATTTGGGTTAATAAATATCAAGATATTTGTGGTAGAACAAAACCACTACGACTTTACAATCAGAATAATTTATCTAATAGGAAAGAAAGCGTCGGTGGTTCAATGGTGTGGACTGTTGCATAATTGCATTCCGATTGGGAGGGCGTAGGTTTAAATCCCGCTACGTACCAATGTGTTTCCTAATTATAATATGTACGCTATCCGAAGCTGTTACGGTGAAGGAAAACATCGAAAGGAAACCTGCGCACGCCAGCGAAGAGACTCGCGTTAACGACTAAGGCTGATACACCCTATACGGGTAGGCTCGTGCCCATCGGTGGGAACGTTTCATTTGTTGATTATGATCTAAAATGTTAACTAGCAGGAAGTAAAGAACATTCCACACAGTTTATCGTAAAGATGTGACACTGGAACCGTCAAGAAAATAGCGTATAAAGGCAAGCAACGCACCGTTGACACTTAAGGTGTCTCCGTTACTCATGGGCGGACATGATTTCATCAGGTGACTCTGTAGTTCATTTGCTCCTTATGACATGAAATATCACCACGCGCTCTCGACTACCATGCCGACCCAGGTGGTGCAATGGTCGAGACGTCGGCTGCTAAACCTAGGGTTCCGAGCTCTATCCCCAGGCAGTACAGACATTTGTGTGCATAAACATGTCTGTTTGTAATGGTCTGGGTGTTTTCTATGTATAAGTTTACAAAAAAATGTACGTAAGTATGTATATCCGTTGTTTATTACCCATAATACAGGCTTAACTTGGGACTAGATGGCGTTGTGTGAATGTCAGTGGATGTTTATATTTATTTACCATCTTGAAGCCAGAAAAAGGCCTTAACGACGTTGTGTTGTATGATTTGCTTTTCTTACGTTTTTTTTAATGTTGTAAGTGTACAGGACGGTCTGGACGTTCACCTGATGGAAAGTGATACACCAGACTATGACAGAGCGGCATTAAAGGAGACCAACAACTGTAGACAGTTATTATTCCCCATCAATGCCGCACTGCGCTCGTAACCCGAGACTAAAGTATTGTTTATCATTATCTTTTACCTAGTTGCTTGATGGTTAACCAATCGAAGAAGCCACTACGCTACTCAACATTTATTTATTAAATTAAAAATACCAAATGGTGTTTGCGGCACAGCGTCAGTGGCACACGCCGCATTCGCGCCGCCCTCAGCACAATGGGCCACTCATTTTATTTATAATGAGTCTGTAATGCACCGGGACAAAGGCAATATTTCCACAAAATTAATTCATTGAAATATGTGAGAACACTTCAAAATAATTCATTTGGCGAACACTTGACTCGCGGTTTGGGGTGGAAAACTGATCAGTGATTAATAATATTTAAAACCTTTTTTAATTAACTAGGTAACGCTTGTTTTAGATTGATGAATTTTGGATGTTAGGGGAAGGAACTAATTGCAGAAAATTATATTCAGAGCAGACGAGTTCTGGAGTGGAGACCTCATCTTGGCAAGCGTAGCGTAGGACGCCCTCCGGCCCGATGGACCGACGACTTGCGAAAGGTCGCTGGTGGAAGCTGGATGAGAAAGGCGGAGGACCGGGATGTCTGGCGCAAAATGGGGGAGACCTATGTCCAGCAGTGGACTGCAATAGATTGAAGAGAGATATTCAGTACAGCGGTACCTAGTCAAAATGGCACCGTTGGGGGCATGAAGCACAGCCCAAGTCTCGATCAAATCGAAGGCTTTCTCATAGACCACAATAGCCAAGCATAATAGCTGGTTATACTCTCCAGTCTTCTGTATAACCTGCCGCAGCGTATATGTGGTCTATGATACTGAAGCCTTTGCGGAAACCGGCTTATTCGGGAGGCTGGAAGTCGTCAAACCTACGAGCGAGACCGTCCGTGATGACTCTGGAGAACAAATTGGAAATGTGGCTCAATATCGCAATAATCTCGAAGATCCACCTTATTCCGAAACGGTAGTAGAGTCATGAAAATATATAATAATTATAACAATTCACAAGTAGTTCAAAAGTATCTGTAACAGATTTATTTGAATTTTTTTTCTTTCTTTCTTTCAATATCGTGATGGGTCTATAATTCTTTAATAAGGTTTGAATAAAGAGAGGCATTCAGTATATTAAAAGTAAAATATTATTATGATTTAGGTCTATACAATTAACTAGCTTGTGTCAATTTCACCTTATCTTTTGACATATCGAATAAGTACTTGAATTCCTTCTGTTATAAATAAATAATTTTATATACGTAACAATTTAACTTAGTATTTATTGTTTTTTTCTATAATAAAATATATTTATAAATAATGTACATAACGTCGGTATCGTAAAAGTAATCTATAATAATTCTGATGCGATAGGAACGGGCGCAGAGCGAGCCAATATTTCAACTGGCACATCCAGTTTCCGTTTCCAAAGAAAATATAAAAAATATATCCGTCAAGGGCTGCCTACTCGATTACTACTTAGAATATTGAGAAGAATATTACTTTGTTATTTTTGTAGACCATCAGCTCATTATACGTCCCCACCGAGGGGCACGAGCCATATAGGGTGATAGGCCGCGGGCCCAGTGGATTGGCTGACTTCACGATGTTTTCCTTTATTGTAAGAGCGTCGGTTAAACGTACATATATTTAAGAAAATTCGTAAATACATTGGTGCGTAGCGGGATTTTAACCTGCACCCTCCGCCTGATCGGAAGGCAACAATTCATACCCATGAGCCATCGACGCTCTATTATTAATTATAAAGCATCGGTAGTCGGTGTTTTTACAGATAAACAGCCATATTTATTAAATGGTTTTTTCAATTATATTTACATACACAGAAAACAACAGAAATAAATTAAAAACAATCACATTCAATCCTGGGTTCAGGTCTTTCCCGATGTCTTATATTTTTTAAACTAGCGACCCGCCCAGGCTTCTTTCGCACAGGTGCAATGCTGATACTAAATACATTACAGAAAAACTGTGGAAGTTGTATATACCGAAACACATTATTTATTTTGATAAATCTCGAAATGTTCAGCTTGCGATTTACGATATCACATTAGAAACCTCAAAAATAAATGTATTTCTAAATTTTTTAATGGATGTTGTTATAATTTATATAAACGTTTCCCTTGAAAAAATAACCGCATAAAAATCCGATGCGTAGTTGTAAAGATATAAGCATACATAGGGATAAAGGGACAGAGGAAACGGGTAGAAGGTTCCTTTGCGCAAACTTTCTACACATCATCATCATCATCATCATTACAGCCTAATTATGTCCACTGCTGAACGAAGGCCTCCCCTAATGATTTCCACGCGGACCGATCCCTTGCAGTTGACATCCATCTGCTACCCGCCACCTTAACCAGATCATCCGTCCATCGGGTTAGGGGTCGGCCTACGCTTCGCTTTCCGTTACGTGGACGCCACTCGAGAACCTTTAACCTTTAACACATGTTTAAATGATATTATTAAATAGTAATGAGTTTCACCCAAATGTAGCTATGAAACGAAATAACATAATTTGACTCCTTAAAGTTTATTTGTCATCTCCAAGAATACACGCGTTATAATCTCAAAGCTTGTTCGTGGTAATCGTCAATTTTAACCTTACATTTTCTATTAATTTATTTAGCGAATCCGAAAACGATTTGCGCAAAAACTGTGTAATCTGCACACAGTTTTAGGATTCAATTATTGAGTAACTTGTAAAATAAATATATGTAATAATTTCTTTATCTTAATTTCATTTCATTACACCATTTGTGTTGCGTTGAGAGGTCGGCCGCTACACCAAGGGTTCCGGGTTCGATCCCCGGGCAGTACAAACATTTGTGTGCATGAACATGTCTGTTTGTAATGGTCTGGGTGTTTTCTATGTATAATATGTATGTATTTACAAAAAAAAATGTATACCATGTATGTTTATCCGTTGTTTAGTACCCATAATACAGGCTTTACGCTTAACTTGGGGCTAGATGGCGCTGTGTGATTGTCAGTAGATATTTATTTATTTATTATTATTATTACAAGAGAAACCTGCGAAGTATTAAAGATATAATGTGTCAAAGTCAAGTCTTCAGAAAGATATTAAAACCATGGACGTATAAAAAATACCGGACGAAGTTTGCTAACATCAAAGTGTGTCGAAATTCGGCCAGCTTTTTATATAGA
>PQWD01011020.1:0-60511 GCA_019425675.1 Leucinodes orbonalis | reverse complement strand
TTGAAATTTCGAAAAGACATTGGTACGTGGCAAGATTTGAACCTGCGCCCTCCAGATCGAAAGGCAATAATTCAAAGCAATGAGCCACCGACGCTTTTGTTTGAGTTTTGATTGTCTGGAAATGAAGATGATCTCTCCAGTGGGCACGCTTAGCAGTAGTTCCCGGCTTCTAAACATCAACCATAATAATAAAGTCAACGCAGTAAAGAACCTTAGACTTGGCACGTCTTTGTCTTGATTTCATTATTTTTTAGAGATAATCAAGCAGAAGCAGCTCCATCGAGACTTGGCTAGTTTCTTACAGGATGTTTTTCGTGGGATTTAAAATTGTTAATATCTTATTAAAATGTGTATTACATACGTGCACATTTATGTAGCCGCATTCAAACCACATTACGTCACTACCAATAAGACAGACGTGAAACAATCAGAAACAATAGAGCCGATAAGTATAAACAAACCGACAAGGTTGTTGGCCTTTAGTTTGTCTAATTTCTATCATACAAGCAACACCCATACATGAATGTATAATACATACGAAGCAATATGTTTATATAGCGTATATGTATATAGAGCGTCGGTGGCTCAGTGGTGTGGACTGTCGCCTTCCTACCGGGAGGGCTGAGGTTCAAATCCCGACACGTACCAATGTATTTTCGAATTTTCGAAAAATATATGTATGTTATACGAAGGTAAAATACGGTGAAGGAAAACATCGTGAGGAAACCTTCATGCACGCCTGCGAAGAGATTCGAAGGTTGTGTGTGAAGTCGTCCAATCCGCATTGGGCCCGCGTGGACGACTAAGGCCTAATCACCCTATACGGGTAGGCTCGTGCCCCTCGGTGGGGACGTTTAATGAGCTGATGATGATGAATATGTTTATACAGCCATCTCATATGCCAACATCGTTGTTAAATAAAATTTAAATTAATTTTAAAAAATATATGTAAAATAAGTGTTGTCAAAGTACTCCCCGACAAAATTCCAGTTCACATTTTGAAGATCTTGATAACTTTAGTGGGCTGGTGCGATGTATTTGGTTAAAATTCAACTTCTACAAGAAAAGTTTCCACGACCCATCTGGTGTAATGGTTAAAATGTCGGCTAGTATACCAAGGATTCCGATCCCCGGGCAGTACAAACATTTGTGTGTATGAACATGTCTGTTTGTACAATATTGGTCGGGGTATTGTAAAATACCCAGACCAATAGGTCTGGGTATTTTCTATATATAATGTGTATGTATTTACAAAAAAAATGTATACAAGTATGTTTTTTTAAATCTTTTATAGGCAGATATTTGACCGCCATCTGACCTGATGGTAAGTGATGATGCGGCCGAGGATGGATCATGCCTGCCTAGAAACAGCCTATTCACCTTTGCCTATTGCCTTGAAGACGGCCAGGTTGTAATGATCGGGGAACACATAAGGAGACAAAGAGTTCCGTTCCTTTACGGTGCGCATTAGGAACAAGGCACCATAGGGGGCTGTGCGGATGTGTGGAATGTCTACCACGTAAGGATGGAACGCTTACTTGACTAAACCGATTTCAATAGAATGTTTACCAAACGGGATATAACACATATAATTACTGAAAATTTTACGATATGGGAATACAGAATGTTTACCAAACGCATGTTTTTAGTAGGTATAGTTTGAGGTTTACGAAATGGAAACTTAACCATTTGGGAAGTAGCCAATATGAGATCAATAAATATTTCACTGGAATATTTTACATAAATAAATGTTATACACACATATTTTTTAAGAACATAGACCATATCCATAATTTGAAAAGCATGCATTCACATTGATCTTACTCTCACTAAGATTGTATAGTAGTAAGTCAAGTATATAATTTCACACTCTAATAGGCTTTCAAAGCAACCGTAAACCGTAGTCATTACGAGCAGGTACCTTAGTACTGCACTTCCCAGGGTTATTGCACAAAAAGGAGATACCTTCTTAATTATTCATTCTAATAACCGTTGCAGGGTTAAATCATATGGGAAAGTGGCGATCTCCCTTTCTACAGAGCTCTCGGAAACCAGAAACCAGTTCTTGAAGCATATAACTTGATCAACCGGCTTCAACAGTTTTAATTTCAACCGCATCTCTGATAAAAAGCTTCGTAAATAAAAATAAAGCTTCCGAAACCTTTGTTGATGGAAAAACCAATTACGATACGATGACATTGTTAATTAATAGTGGTCTCGTTATATTAAACGCTTTCTACAGGAAATGAATACTGAAATCTCGCATTGTTATGTTCGTTTTATTCTGTTTTGGGCCCCTGATCACTGTCGGTTTTGGAATTAATCGGATCCAAAATCGACAGATCATTACATGATGATGATTACGATTCAGATTTATTACAAACATTTTGGTTGGTATATACTATTACTTGGTGATTTTATGCAACCACGCGATTCTAATGCTGAATTAACTACTTCTTTGATCAAAGACCAAAGAAGTAGTTAAGGTATTTTTAAATCTATTTTTACGTAGCAATCTAAAGTTGGTTAAATTACGGAGTGACATGCCAATAAATTGTGAATCTTAAGCAAGACGACGTCTCGAAAGTGGGACCAGTTCTTGATTGGGTATGAATATTTTCGAAATCGATTCAGTATCGACCCTCGTAATATCTCTCCCCATTTGGGCAGCGTGACAAGAATAAAATTACATCTCGCAAGAAAGTTTCTGGATTCCGATTGTAAAACGAAGTCTTAATTTATTGGGATTCGAATGAGGCATGTGAAAGATTATCAAGTTTTTATTATTATAAAAAGTTTTATGGGTCACAATGGATTTTATTTTATTCACAATGGATTTCATTGTCTACAATATTTATTATGACAAATAATTATGCCAAGGTATGGTTTTAACGTTCAATTTTACGGGTAGGCTCGTGCCCCTCGGTGGGGACGTTTAGTGAGCTGATGATGATGATAAGACCTAAGCCCAGCTAAAGTTACTATTAAAACATTGTTTCAAAATGGTGAATACGTCTTTTAAGACTTATTGAGAATTGAGACGTTTTTCTTTCGCCATCAAGAGATGTCGATCTCAGATACAGCTCCACAAAGAATTGAAACGTTTACTCCCAACGCCATTCCCGTCCAACGTTCACTTGAATCAGGTTTGTACAAATGCATTTCCTTACTACAAAGACCGAAACATATATTTCACGTAATCCGATAGGACGGCGTGTCCCATATTCCGGACAGACGGGAGTGGAAATGTCTTCAACGCTTACATTATTACGTTTAATGGATACAAAACGTAACCTTTCGTTAGCGGTTTCATCCATTACGTTGTCAGTTCGGACGTTCCGTTTCATGTTGAGGGAAAAGCTGCAAGGTGTAATATCCATGTGCTTAGTTTCGTGTAAGGTTAACTGGACTCAGATTACGTGTAAACGAAGACCGTCGAGCATTTCTTGAGAGGTTTTGTAGAATAACGATGTTGTAACAAGACGTTTCGAGAACAAATCAACAAACACACGAGTGAGCATAAACGATGCTGTTATGGGCAATTGTGTTTAAAAGGCCGGAAAACGAGAACTTAAACAAATTTATAGCAGTTTTTGTATATGCTTTACAAAAACTATTTTTGAATTTGAGAGGTTGTTACGACATCCCATCCGATTGTTAATGGCTTCTATCGCTTACATAGTTCAACAGATGTCACAAAGTAGAAACATTAGAACTGAGAAAATAAGGCGTTAATATATAATAATATTACTTTCTAAGAATAGGTGCCCACGTTGACTACAGTTATCACAAAAATATGGCAAAAATATACATCCACTTTTGAATTTAAGCCTCCCTTATAACTTCCACTCCGAAAATCTCTCAGAAAAAGAGTTAAAATTGTTCTTTAAATCTTGAGCGATTTTTTCAATTCCGAATCCTAAAATCGCGTGTCAACGCCAAAGGTCTCATTCAGTCACGAAATCCCGTCCGGCCATGACATATGGTATGGAATATCGAAATCTGAACCTGCGCGCGCGCACTATGGCATGCCGCGTATACGACTCGTTGGTTAACGAAATAAGCACCCGATTAATATCACCATAATATTTGATAAATGGACGACTGATTTGGTAATGAGAAGAACTGTTGAAAAAATGTAAGGAAAATAACTGCTTCCACTCATCTTGGTATCATTTGTGAAGACCTTGAATGGGCTTCCTGATAAAATTCGATGGAAAATATTCAAGAGCATTACTGTTACTACAAATTCTGGATAAAAACTCAAATTCAAACTTTTTACAAATAGATCTAAAAGATACTTCTGCATCGTCAATTATTATTAATTTATTTGAATTAATTATACTACCACCGGCTTGGAATAAGAAAGATCTTTGAGAAGACCCGGCAGGAAACTCGATAGTAACTCTTTTAAACTTTTGATATCACTGGTGACAGAGTTTTGTCATTTACCTACACATAACTTTACAATAATTTATTACAAAGATTTTGTAACAGGAACACTATGTGCAAGACCACATATCTTTATCCGATGAATATTTGTCTTGTATGTAGGATCCTTTCTTCATAAGGATTGTTTTAATCTTTAATTATATAGCAAAGTGGTTTAATACCTTTATACTTTAGTTTACAATTTTTCAATTTTCGGATCAATATCGACTAGGACGGTGGAATTACTAACATATTTCATTAAAAAAAACTTATTTATATTTGCAATCTTCATACGTTGGTGAATAACGAACTCTGCGTGGGTTCGTTTTTCATACAATAAAGTTTACAACAACAACACTCCGTCCCTTATAAAAATACAAACAACAGTCCAAAACCTGGCCAGACTGTTTACGGCGAAACATTACCGTAAGCCGTGTCGAAACCGCACGACCGGCCAAAACACGGAGTATCCTACGACGCGTTAGAAAACCATGAATTAATTGCATCTTGCGCTGGAAACATTTTCTTTTTATTTCCCAAGTTCGATCCCAGGGCATTACAAACATTTGTGTTCATGAACATGTCTGTTTGTAATGGTCTGGGTGTTTTTATGTATTTCACCGCCCATGAACATTTGCAAGACCCAGAAATCCGATGCCGGCGCTTTTTCCAGGTCGTATCGCTATGGAAATGTTTCCAGCGGCAGTTAATTCAGTTCTACTACAGTTGCCTAATATCTGTGACTGATAATCAACAATTACTCTGTGGTCAATTCTTCAGGATCAATAAAGAATCACAGATGCTAAATAGTACCGGATAGAATTTCTGCTTAGTTACTTTTTTATTAATTAAAAATTATTCATTACCTTAAAAATGAATCCAAAAACTTCGTATCTTATAAAAATACAGCAGCCCAAAACATTGTAGTTTACGGCTAAACATTACTGTAAGCCGTATCGACCATCCGAGCGTAAAATTTTCCGCCAAACCACGGAGAATCCTCGAGGCGCGTGAACCATGAATGAGTCAGATGCGCCCTAAACTGGGAACGGTATGCATATTTTAACAGCGCTATGCAAATCAGAGTAACGGTGGTGATGAACTTTGATAATAATTGATGTCACGGCGCGAACTTGCTAAGTATTTGTTAACATCTGCCTTGCGGTGTTTTGTCTTATGTTTTTTTTTGCATTCAGTATATTGAGTTGAAGTTCTTATATAGAATAATAAGCACATTAATAGTAATAATAAGTTGTTCTTGCGTGAAACACAGACAGACAAGTGTTTCGTTTCGTTGTGCTAAATTGTTCAATGTTATATATTCAAATATTGATTTGAACATTAACCCAAGATCAAATTTGCCTTTTTTATAAAGCTAATTGACAACAAAAGCATATATTTTTCGATTTGTCAATTCATATAAATACAGAATACAACTTAATATTCATCATATAAATAATTAGATTTCTCGCACCGACACTGACAACAAATCTTGAAATTATCGCAGAAGAAACTCTCAAAGGACTTAATCCACTTCGAGAACTCGTTAAGGTTTCAAGGGACGGGGCAACGGACGATATCCCCTATCTCTTCGCTATCATTGCATTGTTTCAACAGCCAATTGCCCCATAGAAGGCAGATACAGAAGGCAAGATCAACTTGACTGTACATTTTGCTCATAACTTCGACTCTACTTTAAAAAAGACGACCCGTATATTGTAAAGGTTGAGATATCAGCTACTAAAGGGTTCCGGTTCGATCCTCGGGCAATAGAAACATTTGAATGCATGAATATGTCTGTTTGTATTGTCTGGGTGGTTCTATGTATATTATGAATTTCCCAAAAACATTATATACCTAAGTATGCTTAAAAGCTGTACAGTACCCACAATACAAGCTCTGCTAAAAATTGTACAAGTGAAATTCTGAGTTTAATACTAAGAGCGTCGGTGGCGCAATGGTGTGGACTGTCGCCTTCCTTCCGGGAGGGCTGAGGTTCAAATCCCGCCGCGTACCAATGTATTTTCGAAAAATATATGTACGTTATCCGACGTTCTTACGGTGAAGAAAAACATCGTGAGGAAACCTGCGCACGCCTGCGAAGGTAGGTAATTAACGTTATTATTTGTTAGTTTGTTAATCATGCAAATAAAAATGAATCGTTTCTAAAATAAAATCCATAAAGTTAATATATCAATATAAAAATAATTTAATTTTAGAGAGTTTCTCAACTCCTCATAGCCATGCTGTAACGGAATGCTATCCCTCCACTGGCAGGATATAGGCTAAAGATCATGATGATTAACTTTTTTTTTTAATTTGAAGCTACAAATTGTGTCGTGATAAATATTGCCATCTATTAAAAAAAAGTTAGTAGTTGCAAAATGGTCATTCATATTCAAAAATTCATTGTGCAATTAAACCTTCTGTAGTTATTTATTCAATGCCCCTGGAAGTCTGAGGCCTTTGCCTCATTAAGAGATAAGATTCCGCAAAGAGGGCGCTACGTGCGTCTTGTTGAAGCGTAACTTTTAGTTTTATTCAACTTTGTACAATACGGGTAGTATTATTACAAACCATCCATTCAAATCCCCAGGAGTCCTGGGTTCGATCCCTACCTAGTAAAATTATTTATATGACGAACCATTCATTGTTAGTTTTTTATATTAATGTATTTTGCGTCATTAGGAATTAGGAACTATGCCCTGATGGGGTTTTTGGAGATCAACGAACGATAAGATGAGTTCACGTTAAACGTTAACAATGCATTACAACAATCATCGTACCCTGTGGATAGCGATGCAACAGTTAGAATTTATGTATGTATACAAAGAAATTTATATAGGTATAAAGAAAATTATATATATAAATAATAAATAAATAAATAAATATCCACTGACATTTACACAGCGCCATCTAGTCCCAAGTTAAGCGTGAAGCCTGTATTATGGGTACTTAACAACGGATAAATATACTTACATACATTTTTTTTTGTAAAAATACATATATATACATAAAACACCCAGACCATTACAAACAGACATGTTCATGCACACAAATGTTTGTACTGCCGGGGATCGAACCCGGAACCCTTGGTATTGCAGCCGACCTCTCAACCGCAACACCAAATGGGTCGTCCAATATATATTTCTTCGTTTTTCCTTCTTTAAACTTGACAACAAACCACATCAGGAGTTATGGTTGACATGGTATCTACAGTACTTTCTGTGGAAATAAAAAAACCGTAACCATGCCATCAAAGCCACGGGCGGATTTCTAGCGAGTAAGCACAAAGGCAAAAGTGTGTGTGTTTGTTACTACTTCACTTGTAAACAGCGGAATCAATTTTGATGAGACTTTACCACAATATAACAAACATATCAGAATATCACATAGGCTTTGTATTAGTTCTAAATTCCTATGGGAACGGGATATACATGGGTGCAGTGGCGTGCTCAGAGATTATGAGTAGGGTATGCAAAGTGCGTGCAAACAACTTTAATTTTTGTCGAATTCAGATTTCAGATTCAGTTCGCCTATGGTTTCAAAGCTGTAGAGGAAAACGGGCAATTAAGTAGGAATTATTCCGGGTATTATTTTCCGGGTTGTCTGACCCCACAGGGTATGCAATGTTTATATGCATATATTATTATGGAGTGCACACAGCTGAATGGGTGAAACCGCGGCGCGCTACTAGTCTATAAGTTGATATTGCCATTGAGTTGCAACGCCACTTTCCCAGTCGTTGATGACTGGTTGCACCTACATACCTACTTACAAGTTATGCAATTTATGAGCGAGAGTCGCGTGTATATCACACTTAATTTGTGCCACTTAACAATGTTATGGAAGTCGAAGACGATGGTAGATTAATTCGCTACAAGCCGTTCCCCGCGGTATTGCCCGCGTTATAAGATTACATTCGCCCGCTGTAAAACAAACTAAAAGCGCGTAGCTCACCCGACGAACGGCCATCGCGCGAAAAACATTTCCTTTTTTAAAATTAAAAAAAACTAAAATAAAACTTTTTTTTCTTATACAATCAGCGACCTCCCAAAAAAATCCCGTCTGAATCCATCCAGCCGTTTCAGAGATTTCTCGAAACCAACAAACAAAGATAAAAATTTTACGTGCAAATGAGGCTTCCTTGTATTAATTTGTAAATACACACATAATTTTTATACATAGACAATACGATTTTCGAATGGGAAAATTCGAGGGAACGCAAAACCCATTGAACGCCAAAGATTGCGATTTAAATCTTAGTTGAATGCCGGGAATACAGACACAATAGAAAAGCAATTGTCATCAGTGGCCAATGTTGGTCGATGGGTGGGTGACTAAAAATTAATATTTGAAGTCCATCGGTACTTCGAATTGATTGGTCCCAGCTTCTATTTTAACACCAATCAGCTTTGGGCCCCGCATGAAAATGGCTTCCATAGTTCCCATAGCCATGCTACGTCGGAAGTCCGGTAGTAGGCCATGCCCATTATAGGCTGATCAATGCCATTCATTATAGCAAATCACAGAATCATCAATTCAATATATCATACTAATCACTCAAATGTTATTAATGCAATAGGAGATGTCTCGAAGCGCTAGATCGCGTGTCTCTTCGTCGTCCTTGAGGACTAAAATCACAAGACATCCTTTACACTCGGCTATCTAGTCCAATTATAAGATTAGCAAAACTTCATTAATCCCACTCACAAAATGCGCCGTGGGCTATATATAAACAAAAAGGTTACACCTGAAATAAGAAAGCTTGTGTAAACGATCTCTATCTCCCGCGGGTAATCTGGGCAAAGTGCGGGTCCTCGGTTAGTTACGGTGAAACAATTGCAACTAAATACTTGTTTAAGCGGAAAAAACAAAGAAGAAAACATCCGTAGCTCTTTCTTGCGTTTGTCATACATTTTCTAAGTATAATTAGGCAGAATTACATTCCCAACCCTACCCATCCTTAATCAATTATACTTAAAGATGTGTCACGTCATCAATATTCTCTTTTGATGTTAAATTTGGGAGCGGAAACACACATATTGGAAGACTAAGGTTTTAAAATAAAAAATGTTATTTAAAGTTCATTTTAATTTCATTCGTTTTATTTTTCAACTACCAACAGGTTGATTGCTTACTGAGTTCATAAAAGTAAAGCCATTTATTTAAGGGGTCGCTGCATTTTTTTTTGGGATACATTCCAAACTAACCATCATACTCGTGTTTCATACGGCGAACGAGATATGAGGCTCTCACGGTCCATTTACACGCAATCGTCCAGTGTGGCGGGTTACAGCTTGAATAAAGTTCCGTGATGAATATTTATCAGACATAACAACGTTATTTACTATTACAAAGCCCCTGTACACAGAAACTAGCAATGCTGTCATTTTGAAACCTTTATTAATGTACAAATAGAAGCAGTCCGTTCCCGAAGGACCATCTTTTGACAGTTCTCTCATAATAATTGACCGGGAAGGGAGACATTAAGTCTCCAGGATTATTAAATTGACTTAAAATCATAATATTTAATGACTATGTTTCCTCTTTCTGTTTAGTTTTATCAACCTTTTAAATTTTAAAATTTGATTGACTCTTATCTACAATCGTAAAAATTAAACAGACTACGAATTACTTGTAACAGTACCAACCAGTAGAGTGCACAGAAATTATGAGAAGCGTATGCAAAGTAAGTGACACTAATTCCAAAAACAATAAATAATTTCCATTTTTGACAAATTGAGTGCTGTTGTCAGCAGATCGCTTATGGTTTCATATCTGTAGAGGAAAATGGGCGAATACGTGGGAATCTTTACTACTATACCAACTGTTCATTAACGATCAACATCAAACTTAATAGTAGCCATACTAAAGAGTAATTACAGGTTTGTAATGTTTTCTTTAATACGTTGTTTTTTCATAAATAAAATAAACGAATAATTATATATGGACTTTCTTGAGGAAGGCATTAGAAATTCCAAAGGTCTTTAATATATTAGATGCTTATAAATAACCAGCTCCTTAGGGCACACATATTCCGGAGGATCATATCAATTCATGCATATTCAAGAACCTTATCTCGTCAATGTAGCCAGTTATATTTAACTGATAGAAATTAAACCATAGCCTGCCATGGTCTAACTGTAACTGACATCGTGAATATAATTTCAAATTTTAAGTCAGGAGCTCTAAGAATGATTTTACAATAATATTTAACTATAGCGTTGTTGCTGAAATACAGGATGTCTTCATCTTAGTTCGGAGTCAGATGCTAAACCTATTTTTAAATTATTACATTGAAACCTATGAAGAAAAAAGCTACGAGTATTAAGCATTTTTTTAAATACTTACAAAAGCTATGACTTCAGAATTTTAGTTTAAATACAACAACCATAAAATCCCACTGCTCATCGAAAGCCTTTCCTAGTGGCTTTCATGTAAGTCAAATTACTTGACTACCAGTTATAAGTTGAACACAGTTTTATTTGAACCTTTTGCTGTGGAAACGTTTGGACCGTGGGGACCATGTGCCCATCGTGTATATCGGGATTTAGTAAAACGTATAGCCGAGTATACAGGTGACAGGCGAGTAGGTGCCTTCTTGGTCAACGTTTAAGTTTGGCTATACAACGCGGGAATGTTGCCAGCCTTATGGGTACCATGTCACAGACTAGGGACAGTGATCTGGGACACCTTTTTTACGTTTTGTAGGTTTCTTAGTTTTTATTAGTGTACTTAATATTTATTTTAAATATTATTATAATTATTTTCATATTTGATTTTATCGTTATATTGTATTAAATGCCGGTTTTGTTTTAGCTACAGTAAAGTCACTTAAGAATTGTATTATTCAGCTCAATAAATTTATTGTTAGCTTGAGCAAAACAAAAATTGTGTAAAAATATGTTAGCCTACATTTTTTTGGTCATCAAGTTTATCGTCTGTCTGAACTTGTGGCGAATGAGTAAACATTTTGTCAATTGATTTGTGTTATTATTTTGGACGATTTCTGGTTAATATTTTTTTGTTTTCATATTTCTATTTCAGTTCGTATTTTTCAGTTGATCATAACTAATCCATCAAAGTTAAACCCCGATTCAACATCGGATAAACCAGTGCTTATATAAAAAACATGAAAATTATAGAGGTCAAGTCTCAATTTAGTAATTTACTCACTAAACTACTAAACGGTCGTCCGTAGCACAGATGGAAAATCACATTGAACAATAGATGAATCTTTTGTCAACGCGCGTGCTACGTTCGAGCGGAGTTGCTTACTCCATTTTCTACCTTTTTATAACTTATTGTTATCTATTCTGCAATCAAAACATTTTTAAAATAACATATGAATCCATTTAAAAAAATATATGTCACAACACAGACTGATAAACAAATTAATTTGAATAATGTTTCCATAAGGATTCAGGAAGTGTACTCAAATTCAATTACTTCCCACTTAGGGAACGCCACGTGTGGTCTAATACGATCCATTCATCGAACAATATTCCTCCCTCGTAAATTATACTTGAGAACACATTGTAAAAGTACGGAGGCGCGACGAGTTGAAACTACAGGCCACGCCTCTTGTCAACAAGATGAGATCTTAAGGAATGGAAATGTTAGAATTTATGTTTATAAGTTTATTCAATAGTTAAATTTTCTTTGATAAGAGCGTCGGTGGTTATTGGTGTGGACTGTTCCAATCTGGAAGGTGCAGGTTCCAATGTATTTTCGAATTTTCGAAATTATATGTACGTTTATTCGCCGCTCTTACGGAGAAGGAAAACACGCCTGCGAAGAAATTAAAAGGTTGTGCGTGAAGTCGGCCAATCCGCACTTGGACCGTGTAATAAAAAAAAGGTTTTATGAGGGCACTAAAGAAATGTGCATAAAGGTAATATAAGTTGCAAATTAAAATGGTAGTAAAAAATCACCTCAAAATAACCCATTCCGTTTTTAGAATTTAGTAAAACTCATTCGAACATTAAAATTTGACACTTTATATGGGAGTTTCAAACAATATTTAGAGTTTTAAATAAACTACACAACTAATCTATAAAAGATTGTAAGTAGGGATGCTATTCACAACGACGACACATTTGGTGTTGCGGTTGAGAGGTCGGCTGCAACACCAAGGGTTCCGGGTTCGATCCCTGGGCAGTACAAATATTTGTGTGCATGAACATGTCTGTTTTTAGTGGTTTGGGTGTTTTCTATGAATAATATGTATGTATTTACAAAAAAAATGTTTATAAGTATATTTATCCGTTGTTTAGTACCCATAATACAGGCTTCACGCTTAACTTGGGGCTAGATGGCGCTGTGTGAATGTCATTAGATATTTTTTTATTTACAAACGTAGGGGCCCGTGTTCTAAAACGAGACTCAACGTTGGTATTTACTTAAAATTGAGTAAGAAAGGGATGGTGCTATTTATCGTATAGAGCACTATCTCTTTCTCTCTTTCTTTAAGTGAAGATCAACGCTTTAGTCTCGTTCTACAAAAGGGGTCTTAAGATAACCTTTGCATTTGCATAATAATCTTATTCTGTTTATTGTACGATTCACGAAAGAAGACTATGCGCAGAAGTCATTTTTTAGGTCTATTGGGGGTACGGCAGAGGGCGGGGTAATACTGTAAGAGCGGGGCAACGCCATTGGTCGCGCGCGTCTGAGGACAAGGTTGCTGTATCGCTATTCGTCTATATTGAATTTGGCGCGCTGACAGTACTCTAGAATACACTCGGAAGGAAAACTGTTTCGTTGCATTTTATTATTTATTGTATTTTTTTAGTTTGCTGAGCCATTATTGAAATGGCTTGGCCTCCGTAAAAAGTTATTTAAGTAGCAAAAACGTTAAGTGGGATATAAGCTTTGTAATTAATTTTATAAAGGAAAAAGTTCATCTAATGGGGCCACAAGAATGGAAAAAACTATGTGACAAAGTAAAATGTATAGAAAAAAATTACATAAAAAGTGATCACATCGTGGATGAGATGACGGAAGAATTAATCATCCGAGTGGAAGATTTTTCGTCGTCAGGTTTTCTGATCTTGTAGTATCTGAAGATGATCATTTTAGTGCAGGACCAGGCCCCAGTACCTCAAAATCATCGAATCCTGGAACTTCCACGATAGAGGGAATCATGTAATTCGAGGCCAGCGATTAAATTTACTATACTTAGTAATAATTTTTTTTTGAGGCGCTGAACATTTATAATATAATTTGATTATATGAGTTCATTCAAATAAAAAATTATTTTGATGTAGTATTTTGTTCATTAGTGTACATGCGCAGACGGCCGCCATTTTTGGTCTTCTTTGGTGAATCGTACTATACAATATTTATTTATGTTAGCAACCCTGTTACCGTGTAAACTCGTCTTCTAAGTCGATCAGTATTTGTTTTATAACTCATAAACCATTTTATTGCTTCTATTTGGAAATCTAAAGAAACGAGATTTATTTTATTATTTTTTGCCATAATGCTGAGAGAAAATTTTGTAAGTTTTCGAAAAGATTCACATTACTAGGACAATAATAAAACATGTCATTTGTTAATTTACACTTGGAAACTAACAAATCGTACTCAAAAAAAGTAAAAGTGTTCTTCTCGAATAGGCTAGTGAAACTTCTAAAGACCTAACATCTATCGAATCGGAAACGAGCGCAGGGCAGTGTTAATGGGAAATAATAACTAATAATAGGTATGAGTTTTAACATTGCAGCTTCCGTGGACAGGCGTATGACGTAGCACCAAATGAGCAAACTGATCGTCCGTATGCTTACCTGGATCCTTGTAGGAATCATGATCATTATCTGCTGCGTTTAACCATTGCTTATTGGCAAGCTACAGCCTTTTTGTTCATGAAGTAAAGCAGAAAATGTTGACTCAGAAATCTTCTTCAGTCATGGCCACTGTAATTACAAAGCCACACACATTTTCTTTTTTTGCACTCATATCGTTTCAGGGGGATAAATATACTCAGACACTAACACAGTGCCAATCTACTTTATAATATGGGCTCTTAACAAGATAAACATACATACTTCGAGATGAGAGCCATCTGCATTGGATTGAGAGTCAACCGAGCTGGCCATATGTCCGGTCAAACTGTGAAAGCTATCATTGTCCAAAAGTGAAAAGTGCACGCGAATCAAACATGTCCAAGCACACAATGTTTTAATACACGGGTTTCGAACCCGGACCCCTAAGTGAACTTCTGTACTATTACTCTGCATCGGTCGTCAAGGGATATTAGATTTATGTTTTTTACTGCGTGCAAAAGAATACAGCTAGGGGATTACTTACGTCATTTGTCATGGCACGTGTCAAAAAAGGGCCAAAGGGATCAACGTAGACAATAACCTTTAATGACTTTGACATCGAATACTTATTGCAGCTTTTATAGCTTTGAAAAATGTGGGAATTAACTGCAGTATATAGCTTCCAATAAGAATACTTTTACATTATTTTTTTTATAAAGGAGGTAAAATTATAGAAGATAATGATGAAGCCAGGCATTTAAACAACACAGTTAAAATGAAGTCAAAATTTCATGGTATGTAAACGTATGAATTGAAAAAAACATATAAATAAAAAAAGCACGTCCATAATCTTGTCCTTGACAATGAAAAAGTAAATTTTACTATATAAGACGTAGGACAGGAACTACATTTTACGACTATCGAGTAGTTCCATTATTATTCAAAGGCCAAAGTACAAACATAGACAATCAAGAAGACACTTCATCTTCCACTTTCCGACTACCGGCCCAATCGGATGAGATTCATTTGCGCCCACGCAGCTGCCGCCGTAGTATACGGCATCAAATTCCCATAAATTTCCTTATCGGACAATGCAAAGAGCCCTTTTGGGGGTCCCACATATCCAAACATATGGTACGGGGATTCGTTAATTACAAATGATGTATGACATTGTTGGCTTGGATTTATGAGAATTGAATTTTAATTGATTAATTGGTATTGATTTTCAGTGTTAATTGGCTGTAATATTAATAATATTATAACCATGATTTTAATAACCAAAACATATCGAGCACGAGAAATGCGTTTCCAATATATATGAATTTATTACAAACTGGAATTCTTCGCGATATTTAAGAATAATAAGATTGACTTAGAAGTCAGACAGACCCTCTGAACAACCTTACGCCCTCTGAAAGAGTCTTATGAAGGTTGCATATACATTTTTTTATGATATAAGTGTACAGGACGGTCTGGACGCTCACCTGATGGTAAGTGATACGCCAGACTATGGTCTATGGCTCTATCTATTTGGCTCTGTCATGACAGAGCGGCATTAAATGAGACCAACAACTGATAGACAGTTAATATCCTCCATCAATGCCGCACCGCGCCCTACACCCGAGACAACAGATGTAAGGTCTCTTATACCCGGTAATTTCACTACCTACAGTGCCCTCATCCCGAAACACAAAAGTGCATAACACTCCTGTTTCACGGGACGATATCTGGCACTGCGGTGGTACCTACCTACATTCATACAACCACATACAATAATGATATTTTTATGTTGGTATCTTAATTAGCCGACTCATAAAAACTGATATTATTAAGCAGCGTGGGCCTCCACGTCACAAATAACTTTTCCTAGTAGTCATTTAGCCTAAGCTTCTGAGATATGTTTGCTGAAATACCAAAACTGACCAAACTACATTTGTGAACATTTCTAGAAGGATACTTATTATTTTTTTAGAAATTAATGATTATGTGGAAGTGTGACAGTTAAGTACCTGTATTTCAAGGAACCTTAAATAAAAAGACATTTTGTTTTTCGGAAAATTACTAACAATGACCACGGTCTAAGTCTCTAGCTAAGTAATTGGAAGTGACAGCTAACCGTACTGCACTTTGACAAGATTTTTTTAGATTTAGACCAATCCAAATATTGGAGCTTGGATTTTCAAAATGAAACCCTTGTCAACAATATTGTCATACCGGAGTAATTTATGCAGATGTTTACACATTCACCAAATCGCTTTGACTGCAGGATATGCACTTCCAAATTAGTGACGAGAGTGCTCATAAAAAGTGTTAATGGCGTTAACGCGTGGGCAGACGGGACGTTATCAAACAATTCTTATTTCGTTATTAGCGATATAACTTTTGTTATAACATTAACGATTTCATTAATTTAACGGTAAATGACTGATTTCATTCAAATAAACACGGCAGTGTTTTAGAGTTACTAAAGATAATATTACGAATATTATTATTATTATTTACGTGGCATTCATAAAACGAATGATTAGGCTTTTTCTGGGCAAGCTCGCTCCATCTTAGAGCACGTCTCTTCTAGTAGGATAGTTTGTGCTCAAAGCAAGCACATCGTGAATAAAAAAACAAACTCTTAGAATGTAATAAAATCAGAAAACAATAGCTAGCAAATCTGTAGACCTATATGCAAACAAAATAATTAAACACCCATAAAATACAAATAAATTAGCACCTTCTTATTGATAACAAGCTTAGTAAAGTAAAAACCGTTCATACGAACATGAATATTAGGGTCAATGTAGTTATTATCATAAATGAAAATTATTGCTGAAGAAACAAAATGGCGGGGTAATTTCCCGCCATTTTCAGTGTCATGTCCCCGATTCGTGTCAGTTGGAAGCCGACTAAAGTTTGCATAATGTCATGTTTACAGGCAAATATAAATAGTAACATATTATATTACAGTATGATATGAACTGTTCTGCGAACATATATTAATATTTATGATAAATAACCGTCGATAAAACTTATTTAGTTACACGTTAAATTTTTTAATATTTTTAAGATTGCGTCCATAATTTAATACCAGTTTAGTACACAACAACAATTATACAAAAGATACTATATTCTATAAACCAATTAAGAGTTGTAAAACGATAAAACCGATGAAATACTAAAATAATCCTTATAGGTAAAATCTAAAATGGGGGAGACCTATGTCCAGCAGTGGACTGCAATAGGTTGAAGAGAGAGAGTGGTAAAATCTGTAGAACCAATTATTCTAACGGTGCATAATACGCTAGGAAACCCGCTTTTGATATTGAATACTTGTCTAATTATTATGGTAAAAAGTATTTTATTCTTTCTAACCATAATTGCCAAATTTGTTAGTTTACTGCTCATAATTTTACCACCTTCGTTAGTTATTTCATATGCATAACTGAAATAATTAGGTCCAATCGGGTTCAACAGTCGAAAAACTAATAACTGCGTCTACAATTTCATGTATCAGACAAAAACTCATTTTTTTTTTCAAGTTTTTCATATTATTGTGTGTAGCAATTAGTTATAATATTGTACACAAACGTTGGTGAACCTTATAAAATAAATAAATAAAAAATAAAATTTAAAGATGACATTTCTTATGTTATCTTTACCCAACCAGAGCCAAGATTATTAAATTCATTAACATTGCGCCATCTAGGTCATACCTAAGCTATAACTACTAATATGAAAGCTTGTTAACCGAGGTTTATCGGTCGATAGATTTTAATCGACGCTTGCGCCGCTCCTCCCACGCTAATTGTCATACTATTTTATGTCTCGTTGACAGTTGACACCCGACAACTATCGCGTGGTACAAACTATTAATGACGTCTTCTTGACTCCTACTTCCTAGTACTTTGTAATCACAACAGCATGTTTATTCTAAACAATTTATTGTTAAAATATGTGACATTAATCATTTGTGTAAGATTTAAGACTTTTTAACACCCACGTCGGATTGCCATAGATAAATATTATTTCTCTGACATGGCAACATTGGTTGAGACTAGTAATGGCTGTGTGAGTTAATACAATGTATAAAATAGAAGCTGTCTATGATAGCTATAATAAATATAATTGTATGTCTTTAGTAATTCACTTAGAGCGTCGGTGGCTGAAGAGCGTTGGTGGCTCAATGGTGGACTGTCGCCTTCCTACGGGAGGGCTGCGGTTCAAATCCCGACACGTACCAATGTGTTTCAATTTTCGAAAATATATGTACGTTATCCGACGCTCTTACGGTGAAGGAGGACGTGAGGAAACCTTCATGCACGCTGCGAAAGATTCGAAGGTTGTGCATGAAGTCGTCCAACCCGCACTGGGCCCGCGTGGATGACTAAGGCCTATACCGCGTACGGGTAAGCTCGTGCCCCTCGGTGGGGACGTTTAATGAGCTGATGATGATGAGTAATCTAGACACAAATAAAGAAAATTTTATTATAAGATCTAAAGCGACGGATTAATATACAATATATGTTTTCTAAATATACATATCAAACATAAAAAATATGTCGGCCAATATATTTACACGGAGATCGAGAGGACCTTTAATGAAGCAGGCCTGGTAATGAAAAAATTAAAAACTTTCACCAATGAAGTCCCGTAACTCTCAATCCATTAACGCTAACACAGTTTAATCCCGTATGATATCAGAGACTGATTTAATACATAAGAGTGTCCAAGTACCCACTAATAAATCAACAGTTGATAATCAAAGCTCTCAGGCATACGCGTGGTCAAATATGGCGGTCAATCAAGTAAGGGCGTTCACCCATGAAACCAAAAAGGGCAAAACCAAAGTGGTTCAAAAATATATCTTAGGGCCACGGAGATAATTGGTTCGAAGTGAACGCATTGTCGTGCAGAACTGAGGATGAATTGCTCAAGTTATTTCTTGAAGAATGTTTTACCAACAAAGTGGCATATTTCTGTTTGTTGAATTGAATGTTATACCATTATTTTTTTTACTTGAAAATAGGCCTTAAACCTTCTTCAATGTGCTGAAATCTACACGCCAGAAATCTACATCCCAGGCGGGTAGGAGACAACTGTACCTATTAAAGGCTTGGTGTTCTGTAAGATCGCTGCTACTCCGAATGTTTAGTCCATAGATATGCCAATACAACTGATATGTCTGTGGTTTAGTCCCTAAGACGCCTCTTTCGGCACCTGCGGAAAGTATAAACCGCGCGGAGGTTTTTTCAAAAATGTTAAATATTTTTAAGTGTTTTCAAAAGCAATATAAGATACGAAAAATAAAGTCAGGCGATCCAATAAATCCACCAATATCCAAACGAAAAAAAGCAAAAACTTACGTGATGTAAACACTTTTCTTATTTTATAATATCGAAGCGAAAGTCAAGAGTTGTGTTTAAAATTAACTTTTACGGCAATAACTCGATGATGAGGTTTATTATCTCAAGGTAATTTAATCGGACTCTCTTTTATGTAAGTTTTAATTGCGATCAGTTTTTGTGTTTGATACTGGCTGAAAATTTATAATTTTATACTATAATTTACATTACTTTTTTATATTACTTTTTCCACCGTTAAGTTTATCTCCCTTGAAAGCTTACATGAACAATACACTTACTAAATGCACTATCACGAAGAAATATACGACCATGTTGATATATTATATATATATTATATATATTATATATATATATATATATATATATATATAATATATATAATATATATATATATACGTATCAACGTATGGGTCGTATATTTCTTCGTGTTTAGGCCTGTTAGAAGAAATTTCAGTATGAAATAATCAGTGCCTTTGTACATTTTTTTCCGCGTATCTGTTTTTCATTGTATTACTGTGTGCATAAATGATTAAATAAATAAATACATGTTATTTTATTACATACAATTATTCATTAAAGTTGACTTTAAGGCGCCATTAAAAGGGTACAAAATCAAAAGCACGACAATAGGTACTACAATGTCACTATGATGTAGCGAGCGACGTGATTACGAATGAAAATTTGCCCGACTGACAGATGGGATGAGGAGTGTCGTGGCTCAATGGAGAACTGTCGCTTCCTACCGAGAGGGCTAAGGTTCAAATCCCGACACGTACCAATGTGTTTTCGAGTTTCGAAAAATATATGTACGTTATCCGACGCTCTTACGGTGCAGGAAAACATCGTGAGGAAACCTTCATGCACGCCTGCGAAGAGATTCGAAGGTTGTGTGAAGTCGTCCACCACACTGGGCCCGGCGTGGACGACTAAGGCCGAATCCTACACGGTAGGCTCGTGCCCCTCGTGGGGACGTTTAATGAGCTGTTGATGATAACTATATTTTATTTGTTAAAATAAAATATATGTTCGTTGTTATTTACATNATGTAGATAGTCGAAGGATGGTATTAACTAGTTACCGTTGCGCGAGAGATTGCGCTGATCGTAGATTTTATAGAAATTAGTCCGGAACTTTTTGAATGCACTGTGTAAGTAACAATTATGAATCTATATCCTTTGCACATGATCTAAATTGCAGACAGATTTTTCTTGATTAAACTTTTGACGTGGAAACAAAACTCATGATATAAGATGAAACACGATTGGCTGATAGAGTTTTACATGGTCATGATTTTTCTTCTCAACCCATATCAGGATTTGTAGGACAGTCAGTATTAGCTTCATCGTCACTGCAATCAATCGATACAGAGGCTACGAATTTATCGATTTCCAATATGGAGAATACTATATAAATGAATTAGTTCATAATTTTAAATTTGAACTGGCCAACATGGTAGTGATACAATAACAGGACATGTTTTATTTCGTTTGCCACTTGGATAAAATAGCTTCAATTCTGTTTTTTAATGTTTTAATTGCCTTTACTACGCATGAAACATCAATTCTGAGTTGACTTAAATTGTACATATTTTGATAATTTAATCGTTCTATACAACACTTCAAGAACCTTATTTTTGAATAGCAAAGAACTAGTTTCGATGTGAGCTTCAAATTGATTGACAAGCTTTTATTAAACTCTCTGACCTTTGAAAGTCCTATAATTTTCTTACTATTAATAGCTGCACCATCTTTTCATAGTTGAATACGATTGAAGATGTTGCAGTAGTATATTCGGTCTATTCTGAACTTAGTGAGACTGTGACATTAAGAGCGTCGTGTAAATTTTAGATGAAGCTAAGCGTGCGAACTGGCTTTTTACTCTTAAAGTGTTTATTGCAGCTTTAATCTTAGATTTTAGCTACATTACAAAGTAAGATTTTAATTAAATTTAGAATAATCAATGATGTTTACCAAATAATAATTTAATTACAACTACTGTGCATGGATTTATTAACAGCTGCTCTCTTCTATAATTAGCTAAGCGTGGTAAGTTACGTATACTTATATAACAGACCACTTAATGGTAATGGCTATCGTGGGATCATTGGATTACCTGTATACAAATAGAACTAAGTATGACTATGACTTGATGACTTATGAACAAAAATATATTATATCCCTTATTGATTATCTTGTAGAGAAAGACTTGTTATGAATCTCATAGATTCTAGAGACCATGTATAATATTCCAAATATCAATTACTTGTAACAGAGCATCTTCACAAGAAACATAATATGGTACGATAGCGATATTAAAGCTTCACGAGACGATTTCAGAATTTCCCATCATGACCATTTCAATCTAAGCTATATGTCACTTCTGAGCAAAATTTTCATCTTTAAGGATTGACCCGAAATCTGTCGCTAGTCAAGTGGTTTTAAACATTGGACATTTAAGGTACATATAAACTATTTGCCTAGTACAAGTATTAAGTCGCTCACAATTTACTTAATCGAGATCTAGAATCAAAATCGAGTTTCAACAGTAAATCGTTCGTGCAGCCGTCTCCGAGAGGGGCCTGCGTCCATTGTCTAATTGGATCGCTGAAATAAGATCGATTTCACATTTATGCGATTTATCACGTGTGCTCATCACGCGATTGGAAATAAAGAAATGTTTGGGTGAGAAAGAGTGTAGTTTCCAAAATTACCCGGAAAACGTCCGGAAATAAAGTTTGTGATCTAATCAAACATGTTTGACAAACCAATGTATTTAATAGCTGAGGTGGGGAACAACGTATTTTTTTTTTGTTTCTAATTGCGCAAACAACAAACTTATTCATTTAACCTTATAGTTTATTTCGATGACAAGTGTGAAATGGCGTCTGGTACTTAAAAGGATAATCAATTATTCGAGCTTATTAAAACACTTTTGGCCAGAAAATGATAACGGTGAAAGTTTATGTAATGGTAAAGTATTGATTAAGGCTGAAAGCCATATGCGCTTGCCAATTGCCCGGTGAAGCTCAAAAGGCCAACAGCAGTAGTCAGTTCGAAAAAAAATGTAAAATATGATCATATCCAAAACAAAAAAAAATAGTTTCAGTTTGAAGTGACGTCTTCGCATATCATTGATTTGATATTCATAAAAGTATTTTAAAGTAAAGTCTACATACCTCCATATAAGATTACTCATTAAAATTAAAAAAAATTGACACAAGATCAGTCCTTGACCCATTAAAACACTTTCGGTATAGTACAAAGAATTATATTTAGCGTATAGTATCATGGAATATAAAGTTGGAACAGATAAATAATGCAACGTTCTATTCGAAACTCTCACTATTAGCTGCCAAAGGATGGCTTGCGACCATAATAAATACGTCCAAACAGTGATCCTCAAGCGTAGAAAGCAGATAAATGATGGCAACAATTTCCATCAGTGCGGCGATCGATTTTCATTGGGATAGCATACGTAATTGAATCTCCATGCTAGCTTTGCACTTTGAAAGTCTTGCGACATCTTTGTGTAAAGTGTTTAGAATGTGAACTTTTTTGTCGGTTACTGCTCTGCATCTAAAACTTAAATTAATTAATACCCATAGTATGTATACCTTTGGCTAATGAACATGTCATTTATATAACGTGGCAAATTGTATGAAAATCCTCGCGATAGTTTCGTAATATCTCGTGCAGATCCAAGGATTTGTCGTCACGTTGGCAAGATTGTCATCGCCAGTTGGCAACATTGTTTCTTTAAGTCAGTGTTACCAATCACATTACAGAATACACAAGAGCTTTTAGTGAATGGAGCATTACCTTTGACGGCATTCACTGTTTAGCATAGTTGTGTGTGTTTACAACTATTTAATTTTAAAGTGTCAGCCTCAATAGTAGCTCTTACTATTTCAAATATGTGGCAAAAAATAATATGTACATGATATAATTTAAACTGTTGTCATTTTTTAACTACCTAAAGCTTCAATTTAATGCTTTATCAAATTATTTATTTCGAATCTATTTTTGGCATAAATCTGTTAAAGGTCTAAAGAAGGATTTAGACCTTTAACAGATTTATGCCTCTTATCACAATTAGTGTGAGTGTCGGTGGCTCAATGGTGTGAACTGTCGCCTTCCTACCGGGAGGACTGAGGTTCAAATCCGACACGTAATGTGTTTTCGAATTTTCGAAAATATATGTACGTTATCCGACGCCCTTACGGTGAAGGAAAACATCGTGAGGAACCTTCATGCATGCCTGCGAAGAGATTCGAAGGTGGTGTGAAGTCGTCAATCCGCACTGGGCCCGCGTGGACGACTAAGGCCTAATCACCCTAATACGGGTAGCTCGTGCCCCTCGGTGGGGACGTTTAATGAGCTGATGATGATGATGATGATGATGATCACAATTAGTTATTTTCTATTCTATTCACAATTAGTTTTCCATGTCAAAATGTAAAGAAGTGGAGTTTGAATTCAAACAAGGGTTAATAGAAAATTAGTAATATAAGTTAAAGCAAATACTAAATAAACTAGTTTTCACTCTCCGCCCTAAAGCTCTCTCTAAACGTTATTTTAAGATTACTACTTACTACAATTAAATGGTTTTCGAAAATAATACACTAGAGAATATATTTTGACAGCTATATAGTAGTCAGCCTCCTTTCAGTTAAAATCCTATAAATAAGTATAAAAATCAATAGTACAAGAAATGTTACGCTTTCTCTAAGGTTTTATGATGTGTTCGTAGTATTTGACTTAATGAAAGGTATATTTGCACTCGACCACATAAATGTCATATATATATGAATAATAGCTTTGATAGGAGGCCATTCCATATTTTTATGTGCATAAGAGAAAGTTGCCATAAATCATACGGTAGTAGCAATAAAGGTTTTATTATTATTCTAAACGGTTAGTTTACTTTACCTTTTAGAAGTTTCACCATTTTCTAGTTAAAATGGCAAAATAGTTGATGATAAGTGCTCAATATAACTATCCGCTCTTGACAAATACCTATAAGTTAATTATTTATTTCATCCATTGGTTGATGTTTCTCTCTCGCAATTAATTTATTTATTTAAGGATATTCATAAGACAAGTTAAGATATTGTGTAATTGGAATAAATAAATATTGAGATTTCCTATATATTGTTAGGAGATACTGACATTAAGTAAAACATGCATAGTTGACATGGAAAGTTTTATGAATTGTACAGTAAACTAAAAGAAATTTCAATGATTATACCAAAAAAGTTGAGTAAGCCAGGAATTTTAATCATGAAAATAAAATAATAATCATCATCATCAATCGTTGGCATGATTAAAAGCAAGTTTGCAGTAGCACCCTTTTGGTAAACAGGTTCACAAAAAAATGCTACAATTTAGACTAAATGGACTAACGGATATTTGAAAAATCCGCCGTCGATTAATGACCCTGACTTTTGACTTGACTTTTTTGATTGACTGGCCCGTGCAGTATAAACATACTGGGACGGTTTCTTAAAGAAATTATGAATATTTCCTGACCAACTATTTATCCTGAAACACATCCGAAGGAATGCAAAATGCATTCTTTAAAGACATTGGTACACCAGTTCTGAAGAAATATTGTGCGATTGAAGTAACCACGACATGTTTTGACTTGAACAAATGGTAAATGTATCTCTTAACACGAATTGACCTTTGAGAAAATCACTTATAAATGGTAGCCAATTCCGAAAATATTGCTCAGTTAGTGGAAGCAGACAAGTCGATCGAGACCAGACAAACAATAAACATCTAGCAGAATTTCCGTCCATTTAAACAATGAGCCCGATTCTAGTTAGCATAGTAAGTCGTTCATGATATGTGCAGGGTTGCCGTGTTTCTTTACCCCTTTATATGATTAAAAAAAATTGTTGATTAAAAACAAATTTATTGATTAAAAACAATTTATTGATTAAAAACAAGTAATAAAAAATTATTGAACATTATTAATAAAGAAACTTAACAAATTTACAGTAAAAAACACTAACACTAACCTCAAACTAAAAACCTCAAAAAATTCACACAGCGCCATCTAGCCCCAAGTTAAGCGTGAAGCCTGTATTATGGGTACTAAACAACGGGTAGACATACTTATATATTTTTTTGTAAATACATACATATACATACACAATACTCAAATAAAATATATCTAAAATTGAAAGAACTCCCTTTAGGTAAGATTCCGACGATACTGGCAGCGTTACCCCTTTGAATAGCTGAACTATTTTTTTTACCGAGGTAGCTGCCAGATCTATTGATTAGTTAGTATCAATAGATCTGTATTAGTTCTTTAAACTAATCCTACTACTATTATAAAGGCGAAAGTTTGTAAGTATGGATGTATGTATGGATGTTTGTTACTCTTTCACGTAAAAACTACTGAATGGATTTGAATGAAACTTTACCACAATATAGCTTATACATCAGAATAACACATAGGCTACAATTTTTGAGGTTTCTAATGTGAGGTCGTAAAAAAACACATTTTTTGCGCTTACATTGCAAACGCTGACTGAATCCTACAAGATAGATCAAAACAATGTACTACAGTATTGTACAACTTAAAAAGGTCTACAAAAAAGTCCGTGATGGTAAATGAACCTGAAGTCCACGCGAACGAAGTCGCGGGCAAAAGCTAGTATGAATATATGAAAGAGGTGTTTCTTTCTCGGGAGAATTGATGTATCGGAGGTGGTAGACGTTTAGATAAACAAGTAACTACCTAAATAGTCAATCTCACTCAAAAAGTGTCCGCAGCAAAAGTCTGCCCATCGCATCAGTTAGGCAGAATTTTCATTGCTTTTATATTAATACAACGACTATTAAAGTGTATAAATTCACGAAAGATGAGACCAGAAATGGCAGCGTACTGCGCAAGATGCAAAGTATTTTAATGATAGTCAAACAATAAAATAAAGTCGAATGATGTAATATTGAAAAATTCATGATGTAACAAAATCTAAGAATTTCCTACGTGTCACCGCCAACGCACTTTTAATGTAAAAAGGTACTTAAACATGAAGGTTATTTTTCGTGAATCGTAATATCCCTCATATCATAACTCGATCCCCGATCGACTACGGATGTTACTTATTTAACCCTTTGACCGACAATGACGCCTTAAGGCGCCAGACACAATAGATTTTCTATTGTGTCTGGATTCCCGGCGTTTAATGGGTTAAGCTAAGCTATACATCACAAGACCTAAACAATTTTAAAAAATAAAATAAATATCACTGACATTCTCTCAGCGCCATCCAGCCCAAGTTAAGCGTGAAGCTTGTATAACGGGTACTAAACAACTGATAAATACTTTTATTATTTTTTTAAATACATATATTATTATACATAGAAAACCGACCAATACAACAGATATGTGTGTATGCACAAATGTTGATACTGCCCGGGGATCGAACCCGGAACCCTTAGTGTATTTGCCGACGTCTCAACCGTTACACCAAATGGGTCGTCAATATATTCAACGTACAGTTCTAATAAAATATTGCTGAAACCTCGACCAACCCTACCAAGGGATAGCGTACGTTTATACGAGCGAAACTGAGTCACGGACCGTCGAGTTACTATAGTTCGAAAGGATTGTATCGACACAGTCGACAGGTAGACTTTCACCCGTCCGTTTCCATTTCTGCCTTTACGATTTCATTTGCGATTGTGAGTACACTCAATCAGTATAAATATAGCTCAACCCTGATAAATTTTATAATCGTGCATTAATGTCAATGTGGAGATGCAGTAAATTGGGGTTTGATTTCGCTGTAGGCATAAATAAATGGAGCGTCGGTGGCTCAGTGGTGTGGACTGTTGCCTTTCGATCTGGACGCAGGTTCAAATCCAGTTTCGTGTCAATGTATTTTCGAATTTTGGAATTATAATTATGTACGTTTATCCAACGCTCTTATGGTGAAGGAAAACATCGCGCGGAAACCTGTTCACGCCTGCGAAGGGATTCAAGGGTTTTCGTGAAGTCGGCCTATGCACCCTTTACGGGTAGGCTCGTGCCCCTCGGTGGGGACGTTTAATAAGCTGATGATGATGATCATAAAAATATATCCACTCGCATTCGCACAACGCCATCTAGCCACCAACAATTAAGTATACGACACAAATACACTTTCCCACGGTTCGGAGTTTACAAGCGAAGTGTTTAATTTGGCTGTATGTTGGTACGCCTTCGCCCACGATCTGTCAAACTTTTTTTTTATAGGACATTACCTGATGTGAATGTTTGTGTAAGAAAATTGGTCGTATACGTCTTGCTGAGAGTTCAACATGGTGAAGCAATGAGTCTTTGATACTTAGTTGTAGTTCAGTTCCTATGTTTTTCTTAGTTGATGATGAATTATCGATTGAAGGAAATTAAATTATCAATTGCTGAACTAATTCAGCACTCACTCCCTATTCTTAAATACTAGGAGCAAAATGATAATCATTTAAATAACTCATTAAACCAATCAAAAAAACAAGGAAATATTTACATACTAGGGGATGAACAACTCAGAGGACTATCTTCCAGTATTATACAATCGAGATCTGGACAATGGAACGATACATACAATACTTCAGCAACTATACTCACAGGCGCTTCGAGTACACAAATACTACCATATTGTGAAAAACTGGCTAAGTGTCTCACTGATGAAGATATTGTAGTCCTAAGCATAGGTTCACATGACAGCGATTTACATGTTTTACATGCGAACATCTGCATAGCCATTAACTTATTGTGTAAATCATTTATATATGTAGTGCCTGTATATAATAATGCACACTTTAATGAGTACACATTGTTTAAATATATGGAAATTAGATTAAAACATTTTAATAATTGTAAATTAATTCCTATCGATTATGTATCTTTTAATAATTATATAAATAATATATGTAATAAAATAAATATGGAAATTAATTATATTGAATATAGATTAAAATTTTTGACAATTAAAAATATATTAAAATTGACATATAATTCAAATAAAAATTGTAAATTAGCAGTATGCAATGCACCTACAAAGGGCACAATACCTTACTATTTTAAAGTACAGTCTAAACGAGTAATGGATAGCAACACAGATATTCACTCTCAAAGTTCTACAACTACACCACACACACCATCGCGTAACGGTTCCTTTTTTCGTGAATAACAGTAAAGAACTTAATTTTTGTATCCTACATCAAAATATACAAGGACTGATATCAAAGAAAGAATTAATTGAAATCACTCTTACTCAGAATATTGTGACTAGTCCGGATGTTCTGTGCTTTACGGAGACTTTTGTCAAAAAGGGCGATGAAAAATATATAAATTTAAAAAAATATTCAATGGCCAGTTCTTATTCTAGGGATTATAAAAGAGGTGGAACAAGTATTCTAGTGAGGCATGGTTTATTATATCAAAACATAAATATTAGTAGGATACTACCAGTTGAGAAGACTTTTGAGTACTGCGCCATTAGCATTAAAAATAGCGATATTATTATAGCTTGTATATACAGAGTTCCAACCCATAACAAGCATAGCGTGGATGAATTTTTTGCCAAATTTGAACTTCTATTGTACCATTTAACTACTAAATATCCTAAGAAAAAGATTGTCATCACTGGTGATTTAAATATTAATACTTTAAATGACGATACTAAAACTAACCGACTAACTGAACTATTAAATACTTACCAACTAACCTCACATATTACCGAACCCACGAGAGGCAATTCTTGTATTGACCTTGTAATTAGCAATGCTGAAAATGTGTCTTGGTCTACTATTCCGTTGTGGCTCTCAGATCATGATACAGCGCAAACAATCACTTTTCCAATTAAAACTAAGGACAAATTAAATAAGAAAACCTACATATATAAGCGTTGTTACTGTAATGATTATGTAAAGAAATTTAAACAATATATATCACAGTTATCATTCTCCGAAGTATATAGTAGCGCAAATTTAAATTCAGCTTTTAATAACTTTTATGAACTTTTTCTAACCTTTTATAGATTGTGCTTTCCAATGCACAAAGTAACTACCAAACAATCAGATATAAAAACAAACTGGATAACGAAGGGACTTAAAAAATGCTGCAATAATAAAAGAATTTATAGATATAATTTTTATAAAAGTAAATTAAAATCAGATAAAATTAAATATCTTAAATATAATAAATTATTAAAAACATGCATAAATGAAGCAAAAAAACTTAATAACAATAGAATAGTGCTGAGGAGTAAAAATAAATGTAAAGCTACGTGGGATGTTATAAAAAAAGAAACATCAAACAAAATATCTCGACAGTTTATACATGAGATAATACATGAGAATAATAGCGAGACCAACCCAAATACTATTGCTCAATTGTTCAGTTCTCATTATATGAATATAACAGATACAGCTGAAACTAAAGTAAACATGTCTATACAAAGTCCTTCCATGTATTTGACACCTGTAGATGCCACTACAGTTGAAAAAATTATTATGTCATTGAATGACACACATTCAGAAGGTTACGATGGAATTGCAACTAAAGTTTTAAAAGCGTGCAAAGAGGAGATTAGTCATGTTTTGGCATACTTGATTAACTTATCTTTTGAAACTGGAGTATTCCCTGAGAAGTTAAAAGTGTCCGTTATTAAACCACTCTATAAAAAAGGGGATAGACGGTTGATAATAAATTATCGTCCTTTGGTATTAATACCGGTACTTTCCAAAATCTTTGAAAAGGCCATGCATCATAAGTTAATGTCCTATTTTTGCAAACATAATATTATTAAACAAGCCCAATTTGGTTTTCAGAAGGGAAAATCAACCGCTCACGCTATGTTTGAGCTTGTAAGTGACATATTACGTCATACCAATAAAGACAAATATACAACAGCTCTCTTATTAGATATGAAAAGTGCATTTGACCTTGTATCGCATGATCGTCTAATAAATAAACTCGAACGTAGTGGTATTAGAGGACCTGTACTGGAATGGATTCAATCATATCTGCACAATCGAACACAGTACGTAGAAATATCATATCTTGACAGTCATAATGTCACACAAATGTGTAAATCAGATACTAAGATAAGTAAATATGGTGTCCCTCAAGGGAGCGTGCTTGGGCCATTACTATTCTTGGTCTATATAAATGATTTACCAGATAGTGTGGATCATAAAACAATACTTTTTGCGGATGACGTATCTGTCATTATTACAACCGAGAAAGACTTTACTTTAGATAAACATATTAGTGACATTCATGATACATTAACACAATTGATAAAATGGTTGACTGATAATAATTTAAGAATAAACTTGACTAAAAACTAATTTAATAAATTTCAATAATTTAAAATCTCGACATGTATGTATTAATTATAATGATGAAATAATTAGCGATAAAAATAATGCTTCCTTTTTAGGTATAGAACTTGACTCGAAACTAAACTGGCACAATCACACAACTAAGACAAGCAAAAAAAATTAACTCTTTTGCGTATGCATTATACAAACTTAGGAAGGTATCTAGTAAACAATCATCAATAACTGCATATTACGCATATGTGGAATCTATTCTTAGATACGGAATCATATTATGGGGAAATAGTGTCGGAGCCAAAAAGGTATTTATTGCTCAAAAACGATGTGTCAGAGCGATATGTGGTATCGCGCCAGACATATCATGCAGACCGTATTTTAAATCATTAGGTATATTGACATTAGCTTCGATTTATATACTAGAAATAGCAATGTTCGTAAAAACTAAGTATTACCTTTTTACGGAAGCAAAGGATTATTATAAGTCCAGCACCAGAAACCCTCATAGACTAGTATTAGATTCTACTCCGAGAACAACGCGGTATTTAAGAAATTGTTACGCGATGTGTATAAATATATATAACAAAATACCAGCAGATATAAAGAAACTTCCATTTACAAGATTTAGGTTTACATTGAGAAAATGGTTAATACAAAATAATTTTTATTCTGTTGACGAATTTATAAAAAATAAGCCTAATGTGTAATAATAAGAATTCAATAATATATTATGGTGAATGATAAATGTATACGAATGTAATAATTAATTGTTGTGTCCATGCTTTGTTTTTGTAGGTTTTATCGTTAATATTTGTATGCTGACATGTGAGCTAAATGTGTGATCTCTGATTATTTGTCATCTTTATTATGTACCACATTTATTGCAAATAAATTATTCTTATTCTTATTCTTATTCTCATGTTAAATATATATTGTTTAAAGGCGGTATGTGAATCTCTTATAGTTTGGCTGGGCTTTTGTTATCTTTTGTTGTACTAGCAGGTCCAGTACTCCAGATCTTCGATTATCCAAGTATTATAGTTTTCCCTTTATGTAACCATTAAACCCTGACTCTGTACCAAATTTCAGCTCTGTGAGTTAATGGAACTAGTATTCTATTTTGATGATTTGTTATCTAAGCAGGGTCACCAGGTACTCCAGATCTTCGATTTTCGAAGTTTCATAGTTTTCCTTTATTAGCCTTAAACCTAACTCTGTACCGAATTTCAGCTTTCTGAGTTAATGGGAAATACTAGTTATATTTGATGATCATGAGTGAGTGAGTGAGTGAGTGTCTTCGAAATGCGAAACTTTGCTTTCGCTTAACGTCGGAACTAAATGACCTACAGACTTGAAATTTTGGATTTAAAGTAAGTTATTATATTTACTAGATGACGAAAATTCAGCGCTCTGGTATTATCGAAAGGTTCTCAAATCGGGGCCTGAAAATGCGGCGAAATGGATCCTGTAAAGGATGGTACGGCAGTGTTTGCTTCGCGCTCGACTTGGCGGGGGCACTGCCGTGCCCCCAGATTGAAGTAAAAAGTATAGATTCATGGAATGTTCACAAAACACTCGAAAAAAGTATTCCGAATGTAGTGACAGCACACATATACATATTTCGAATGAGCGTACGTTTACATAAACAAAGAGCCTACAACTGTATTCTCTCTGGCGGTTCGTTTATGAGGCACGGATGGCGTATTTATCTTTATATATACAGAATATCATTGTATTAGTCGCAGGGATATGCTAAATACAAAAATTTCACCAACTCCCTAAGTGATTTGATGAAATCGCGAAAGATGTTAAAATTCAACACAATTTTATCATTTCCCTAAATAAATCTTAAAAAGCTTAGGGCTATAAAGATATAAAATAAAAATCAAATATATGCAATAAAATACCTGTTTCATCCCTTTGGGCCCACCAATAGAATAAATATGGCATGTCGGACCAAGTGAATCTGAAACACAATGTTTGTGAAATAAGTTGACAAGTTCACTGAATAGATACGAGTTCTGCAGTGGATAGTTGCATACCGCGTCTTAGCAAGGGAACAGTAGGAAACCTCTGTCCAGCAATGAGCTTCATAAGGTTGAAGAGAGAGAGTGAGAGTAAAAAAAAAATGATTTCTAACAAAAGTCACATTTACAATTTTATTTAACGACCTATTTGGTGTTGCGGTTGAGAGGTCGACTGCAACACCAAGGGTTCCGGGTTCGATCCTCGGGCAGTACAAACATTTGTGTGCATGAACATGTCTGTTTGTAATGGTTTAGGTGTTTTCTATGTATAATATGTATGTATTTACAAAAAAGTGTATATAAGTATGTTTATCCGTTGTTTAGTGCCATAATACAGCTTTCGCTAACTTGGGCTAGATAGCGCTGTGTGAATGTCAGTGGATATTTATTATTATTTATTTATTTATTTAAAGTATCTCATCCTGTTAAGCTTTTAAAACCTTGTATTCGGGTGAGACCCCTCTTCTCTACGGTCAATTTAGACCAAAAAATAAGAGAGAGATTACATTAATTCTCAATACGCTGAAAATCGTTCAAAAATAGATTATAAACAAAATCAGAAAGTTCCCCACCCCTCCTCTTTTTGCAAAAAAAAATTATTCAAGGTCAAAGGTCGAAAAAATTAGTTCTATTCTAATAGTATAAGAGATACAAAAGAGAGAGAGAGAGTGCTGATAAAAATGTATCTGTCTTACTCTCATTTGTAACGTTAGGTTACTCTGAACTTCGCACAAGACGATGCGCATTTTACAAAATTCATACATTTGTACTTGACTATACCTGCGCAGTACTTTGACTATATTCAGAGCGGCCATTAAGTTTGGCGAGATCTGTAATTGCTTTTTCTCATTGCAATTCTGTCTAGTTTACTGTACATTTTATAAAACTCACAGATTTCCCAACAGGAGATGGGGCAAGCCGCGTTTTAAGTGCGACAAATGTAAGCTCAACGAGCATACACTGCTGCCAGTTTACGCTCTGTGAGACGAGTCAAGACGCACGAATATTAGAAGAAATTACCGTTTTTCCCAAAATGCCACCCTGTGCAATTGTCATGCCATCATCGCAATGAATCAGTAAATTTACCAAGAAATATAATAATTTTCACAGGTAGAACCGAAAATAAATTGGACTGGGACTGCTATAAATGGCGGCTGTCCAGTCTAATTGTATATTCGGATGTCTGTGATAAATACTTCCATGTCAGTTGTGCTTGTCGCGATAGTTTGTTATTTAGGCATAAGTAGTTTGAATGTGGTAATGTATTAAGAGTATATCTTGTAAGAACGTCGGTGGCTCAATGGTGTGGACTGTTGCCCTCCTACCGGGTGGGCTGAGGTTCAAATCCCGCTACGTACCAATGTGTTTTCGAATTATCGAAATCATATGTACGTTATCCGACGCTCTTACGGTGAAGGAAAACATCGTGAGCAAACCTGCGCGCACGCTTGCGAAGAGATTCTGTGCGTGAAGTCGTCCAACCCGCACTGGGCCCGCGTGGACGACTAAGACCTATACATCCGCGTACGGGTAGGCTCGTGCCCCTCTGTGGGGACGTTTAATGAGCTGATGATATCTCGTAAACTTTCTAATAAATAAATACTAACTTTCTGTTCTCATTAGCCCAGAGTTCTGTTATTGTATGATCCAGGATTCTTTTCACATTCTTCTGCGTTGGCAAGAAGTCACTGTCATCTGGAAACAAAAAAATATTCAACAAACCAAGTAGCGTGCATATATGCAAATAAGCAGTGCATACCCTGTGCGTCCAGACAACCCGGAAAATCGCCAACATATTAAATGATTCACACAAAAAAAAATATAACTTTGACTTTGGCCGGATGCACAAACCGTGCAAGCTCATGAAGAAAGAAAAAAAATTGATTCACACCTAATCGCCCATTTTCCGTTACAGATTTGAAACTATAGACATCTGCTATCAGCAACAGCACTTAATTTGACAAAAATTAAAATTATTTATGGCGACCTATTGGGTGTAGCGGTTGAGACAAATCAAATCTAAATGAAATCAAAATACATTATTTGCATTAAATACGGTACAAATCAGGTGTTAGTTATTTATGTTTCTCATATTTAGCCACAGTTTGGCATGCAACATAATTCTACTTTGTAAAATAAAATTAAAACAATAACTAAAAACCTTAAAAATTAAATATTATAACTAAAATAAAAAAATATAATAACAAAATAAAATAATTAAAAGAACCCCCCTTTGGTAAAG
The DNA here is from genome assembly GCA_019425675.1 of Leucinodes orbonalis. NCBI lineage: Eukaryota > Metazoa > Arthropoda > Insecta > Lepidoptera > Crambidae > Leucinodes > Leucinodes orbonalis. Next base: position 25,345 of record PQWD01011020.1, on the reverse strand, counting down.
TTCCGAAGACACTGGCAGCGTTCCCTTTGAATCGCAAACTAATTCTTTGACCAAGGTAGCTGCCAGATCTTCGGTCTCCAGTAATGTCGACTAATCGTTTGGAAATTTCCACAGATTTCCCAATACAGGAGATGGGGCAAGCCGCGTTAAAAAGTGCGGCAAATGTATGCTCAACGAGCATACACTGGCTATAGTTTACGCTCTGTGAGACAAATCAACACGCACGAATTTAGAAGAATTACCGTTTTTTTCCAAAATGCATCCTGTGCATTGTAACATGCCATCATCGCAGTGAATCAGTAAATTTTACAACAAGAAATATAATATCTTTTCACAGGTAAGAACCGAAAAGAAATTGCGACACTGTGACTGCCTATAATTTGGCGGCTTGTCCAGTCTATTGTTATTCGGATGTCTGTGGAAATTTCTTTAAAAAGCCTAATAGCGCTAGGGCCCCACGGACAAGGGTCTCGACACCGAATGGGACAAAGTCATATTCAGAGCCTAGACCCCTGTATTTGCACGTTTTGGCTTTGTCAGCCGCCTTCACACGCCGCACCAGCTCTGTTGTTCCATGTAGATGGGAAGGGGCTAGTGTGTCTGGAACAGATAGCATCCCACCCAGCACCCGGCCTAACTTCCATGGAATCAAACTCATACCGTCCGGGGTCTTGCCATCGTCTCTTGCGATACAGACGGCTCAAAGACTTGGCACGTTGACGGTGGCAAGGGACCGGCGTATGATATCGTTAAGTGTGTTGTGTGTTTAACAATAACTATGTCAAAATGTAATTAAATAAGTCGCATTCAAGTCATAACAATATAAGCAATCAATCAAGATTTATCAAAAAACTCTTAAGGGATAAAACATATCCACAAGCCACTTCTTTAGACTTTTTTGAAACAATTGTAACAGGTAACTTCTTAAAAGGGAGCACTGGTTGATATTACAATTTTGTGTTTGATTTTCTATAACAAGCGATAAAACATACATATATTTTTATTTACTACATTACATATTCGGTAACTAAAATATATTACACCCTAAACACTTAAAATAAATAATTAAACCTAAAAAACATAATTAAAAGAAGTCCCTTTGGCAAGGTTCCGAAAATACTGGCAGCGTTACCCTTTGGATTGCCAGACTGATTCTTTGTCAAGGTAGCTGCCAGATCTTCGGTCACCTGTGACGTCGACTAACCTTTGGAAAATCTCTTTTGAAAAGCCTCAAAGCACTAGGACCCCACGGACCAAGGGTCTCCACACCGAACGGAACAAAATCATATTCGGAGCCCAGACCCCTGTATTTGCATGCTTTGGCTTTCAGCCGCTTCACAAGCCGCACCAGCTCTGTCGTTAAAATCATTATTCAAGTGATTAAATATTAGAATTGCCATAAAATAACTATTATTTACCGACATAGCCCGCCGGATCAGCAGGTTGAAGTGGCAGTGGGCTGGTCACGTATGTCGCAGAACCGATGGCCGTTGGAGCAGACGAGTTCTGGAGTGGAGACCGCGTCTTGGCAAGCGTAGCGTAAGACGCCCTCCGGCCCGATGGACCGACGACTTGCGAAAGGTCGCTGGTGGAAGCTGGATGAGAAAGGCGGAGGACCGGGATGTCTGGCGCAAAATGGGGGAGACCTATGTCCAGCAGTGGACTGCAATAGGTTGAAGAGAGAGGAGAGAGAGAGAGTACTATTATTTGTGTATGATGTTGTAGTGACTAAAGGAAATACTAGTTTATTGGGATATCTACTATTTATTCGCCCCACATCACTAACTCTTGGAAATAGCTTCGGATATGTTTTAACGAACACGCAGATTTCATATATGTACATTGATGGTACAGTTAAAAACCGTAGTTTCCTAAACAAAGGTGTGCAAGAAGTCCTAACGTCAACCTTGCAAATGGCTCGAACGCATGATTTTTGGGCGATCAGTGCATTCTGAACGTGCGCGGAGTTGCCCCATATGACAATTGCATACCTAAGTATGGAGCTCACGTAGCCATGATATGCTTGAAGACGTCGGCTGCAACACCAAGGGTTCCGGGTTCGATCCCCGGGCAGTACAAACATTTGTGTGCATGAACATGTCTGTTTGTAAAGGTCTGGGTGTTTTCTATGTATTTACAAAAAAATATATATAAGTATGTTTATCCGTTGTACTAAACCCATAATACAGGCTTCACGCTTAACTTGGAGCTGATGACGCAGTGTAAATTTCTGTGGATATTAATTATTATTATTTGTTGTTTTTGCGATTAGTGTCAGTCACTTTGCATACCCTACTCATAGTCTCTGTGCACGCCACTCAACAATTCAGATATCAAGCTTTGACTTAGATGGTAGGCTCATTACTGAGTCGTCCAGGTCTACATAGAAGATCAGAGTAAAGATGTCTAGTAGGGCAGTAAAGATTCACATCGTTCTAAGTGATGAAGTGACCATTTCTTTGTCTTCGTATGCTGCCTTTTTTTATAATTTAAAAATCCTGATATATGTGTTTTGTTTATATTAACTCTTTACTGTTTTTTCTTTTACCGTTTAGTTAGTTCAGCCGAACTAAAAATTGTGCTCATCAGTCAACGGTGTTTAAGCTATAGGTCTCGCCAAACTTTTCGGCCCGCTCCGAACTTCGCACAAGACGATGCGCAGTTTACAGAATTCATACATCTGGGGGCACGGCAGTGCCCCCGCCAAGTCGAGCGCGAAGCAAACACTGCCGTACCATCCTTTACAGGATCCATTTCGCCGCATTTTCAGGCCCCGATTTGAGAACCTTTGGATAATACCAGAGCGCTGAAAATTTCGTCATCTAGTAAGATATAATAACTTACTTTAAATCCAAAATTTCAAGTCTGTAGGTCATTTAGTTCCAACGTTAAGCGAAAGCAAAGTTTCGCATTTTCGACAGACACTCACTCACTCACTCATGATCATCAAAATAGAACTAGTACTTCCCATTAACTCAGAAAGCTGAAATTCGGTACAGAGTTAGGGTTTAATGGCTACATAAAGGGAAAACTATGAAAACTTCGAAAATCGAAGATCTGGAGTACCTGGTGACCCTGCTTAGATAACAAAATCATCAAAATAGAACTAGTACTTCCCATTAACTCACAGAGCTGAAATTTGGTACAGAGTCAGGGTTTAATGGTTACATAAAGGGAAAACTATAATAACTTGGATAATCGAAGATCTGGAGTACCTGGTGACCCTGCTTAGATACAAAAGAGCCCAGCCAAACTATAAGAGATTGACATACCGCCTTTAAACAATATATTTAACATGGTGGGCCGCTTCATCCGATGTCAAAAATCGGGGGGCACGGTAGTGCCCCGCCAAGTCGAGCGCGCTAGACCAATACAAACAGACATGTTGGTGCACACAAATATTTGTAGGTACTCCGGGGATCGAACCCGGAACCCTTGGTGTAGTAGCCGACGTTTCAACCATTACACCCAATGGGTCGTCTAATATTCCTTTCAAGTTTCTACAAAAAGAAGTAAAATCCCACCAAAAACATTCTGTAAAAAATCTAGCCAAGTCTCGATGGAGCTGCTTGATTATCTCTAAAAAGTAATGAAATCAAGACAAAGACGTGCCAAGTCTAAGGTTCCTTACTGCAATTAATTAATTATTATGGTTAATGTTGTGTGACTTGGCCGTTGAACATTCTTTATACGTTAGTGGCTTTATCAAGCCTACAATCGATGGGCTATTGAATCACCGTTTTCCAAGTGGCAAATTTGTACCGTCAATGGGTAGCGGTTCTGGCGACAGATTGGTGCAATGGTGTCATGAAGCACCTAGTTTTGTATCTTTGTGTACTCTTCAAGTCACACAACATCAACCATAATAATTAATTAATTGCAGTAAGGAACCTTAGACTTGGCACGTCTTTGTCTTGATTTCATTACTTTTTAGAGATAATCAAGCAGCTCCATCGAGACTTGGCTAGATTTTTTACAGAATGTTTTTGGTGGGTTCTATTTACGTCATTGACTATACCTGCGCAGTAAGCACTTGCGACTATATTCAGAGCGGCCATAAGTTTGGCGAGATCCCGTGCTACGAGCTACGTGAACGGCAATTTGAAACTTACTCAGTGTTGTATTGCCTTAGCCTTTTTGTGGCTAGATCTAGCACTTTTTAGTATAGGTGAACTCCTTTTTTAATCGATTTAGCCCGAAAAGAGCTATCTAGCTCTTGTTCACTGTCTTAAAAATATTACGAAATTACGAAGTTTTCGACATGTAACAAGTACTTTTTTGCTATTTCTTCGGTAGTGATGACGTTTTTAGACGCTCTAAAAAACTTCATGACATGATTATTTCAGCATTTGTAGAAAACAAAACCTTTTGATGCTCAATCTAGGCTTGTGTAGCCCTTTTTAACTTCTCAAAAAGCCCTTTTTCTAAAGCTAAGGTGGCAACACTGTACTTACGCCCACTGTAGTATCCACCGAAATCTTGTGACTGGCCAAGTTCAGCGTGCGTATGAGGCACGATGTGGATGTTCAGATTGTGTTGCAGAAGAACCGGACAACTCTGTAAATATCAAAGACAGTTCTTCACACTCATCATCAGCTCGTTAAACAGACGTCCTAGGGTCGTCTGTACCCCTCCACGGATTAAATCTAAATATGCTAGAAGATACTTCCTTTACCTTAGCCCTTATTTATTCAATAAAGCAAACGATGCCATAAATATGTACCCAAATTCTAGGAAGGTATCATCATCAGCTCAGTAAACCCACCGAAGGGCACAAGCCTAACCGTATATGGTGATTAGGCCTTAGTCGTCCACGCGGGCCCAGTGCTGGTTGGACGACTTCACGCACAACCTTTGAATTTCTTCGCAGGCGTGCGGAGATTTCGTCACGATGTTTTCCTTCAACGTAAGAGCGTCGGATATACATATGATTTCGAAACCACGTACGTGGCGGGATTTGAACCTGCTCCCTCCCGATCGGAAGGCAATAGTCCACACCATTGAGCCACCGACGCTATAGTTACGATAGTCGGTTTTTCTTATGTTTTTTATGTTTTACCTGATGGTAAGTGATACGCCTGACCATGACAGAGCGACATTGTTTGAGACCAACAACTGATGGACAGTTATTATCCTCCATCAATGCCGCACTGCGCCCGACACCCGAGACAACAGATGTCAGGTCTCTCATACCCGGTAATGTGAGTAGCTTCAGTGCCCAAAAACACTGGTATTTCCCGGGACGATATCTGGCACTACAGTTGTACCTACCTAGACGAATTAGTACCGAGTCTACCACGTAGTATTTGTTTAAACTGCGCTCAATCGAATGCGCTAGCCCGCTACTAATAAAAGTTATTTTAAACATAAATTATTTACTATTTACTATTATTTACAACAAAATAAATTATTAAACACTTACCGCGTACCCACAATATTCTCCTATTTCCTTTGTGGGTGACAGCAAATACTTAGTTCCATCGTCCATACAGAATATTGTATGAAATCCCAATAAAAGAAGTATAATTTGAAATTCCATATTGATAACTATCGGTGATATATTCATAATCTTTCCTGTAAACGTCAGACGCATTTTAAGTTTAATAAAATGATAATATGATTATATTAGAATGAATTGTTTTAAGGTGTTACGACCCACGACGACACATTTAGTATAACGGTTGACAAGTCGGCCACTACACCAAGGGTTCCAGGTTAGATCCCCGAGCAGTAAAACACGAGCCTAACCGTAAATTGGTGTACAGAAGGCCTTAGTCGTCCAAGCGGGCCCAGTACGGATTGGCCGAGTTCACGCAGAACCCTTGAAGATCTCAGCCGTGCGCAAGTTTCCTCACGATGTTTTTCTTCACCGTAAAAGCGTCTGATAAACGTACATGTAATTTCAAAAATTCAAAATACATTGGTACGTGGCGAGATTTGAACCTGCACCCTCCAGGTTAGAAGGCATCAGACCACGCGATTGAGCCACCGACACAGTTACCATTTTTTTATAGGAAAAGTAACTCTATCCAATCCAAATCTTTAAAAGGAAATCGGAAAATCTTCATTTGTGATGGTGTGATTGCGAAGCACCTAATATTACTAATTTCACCTTGAAAATTAACAATTTCATAATTACATACCTTATTTGGTGATCAAGGTGGTGGTGATTATTCGGACTATAAATATATCTACACTTCTGGAATAACACTGTAAAGGTACCTACTCTTGATGAGTACTGGAAAAATATAATAACTACAAACAAAATAATTAAGTGTTTATAAATAAAATCATCTTTTGTTTATTGTTTGTCAAGTGTTATGCATCACGTATGCAGATTCGGTTGGTGGAATCTTTTCATAGTTTAAGAGTGAATCAGTGTTCATATTAAGATAAGATCATCATCATCAGCTCATTAAACGTCCCCACCGAGGGGCACGAGCCTACCCGTATAGGGTGATTAGGCCTTAGTCGTCCACGCGGGCCCAGTGCGGATTGGACGACTTCACACACAACCTTCGAATCTCTTCGCAGGCGTGCATGAAGGTTTCCTCACGATGTTTTCTTTCACCGTAAGAGCGTCGGATAACGTACATATATTTTTCGAAAATTCGAAAATACATTGGTACGTGTCGGGATTTGAACCTCAGCCCTCCCGGTAGGAAGGCGACAGTCCACACCACTAAGATAAAAATTCTTTATTGCACAGAAGAAAAAAAATCATACAACATAACAAGAAACAACAAAAAACGAGTACAATACAGGCGGCCTTATTGCTAAGGTAGCAATTTCTTCCAGGCAACCTTTGGGTGAAAGAAAAATACTTATAGGTAAGCGGGCTAGTGCATAAACTTAATCTAACGCATAGTTATAACATAATAGTACATAAACTAAGTACACATTACTACATATATAATTATAAAATAAACTAATACATAATAAAATATATACATAAACTAATGGAAGATAGGATAATCTATAACATAAAAATGAACCGCAAAATGTGTTGGTAAGCGCATAACTCAACAACGCCTGGACCAATTTGGCCAATTCTTTTTTTAAAATGTTCATTGAAGTCCTAGGATGGTTCTTACGGCGAGAAAAAATCGAATAATTTCCGGGAAAACCCTAAAAACAGCCCTTTTCTTTTTCACATACAAACGTTTTCTAACTAAAACGTACAATCAATTTGAGCTTTATTGCTATTATAATATAAAGTTCATTAAAATTACTTACTTTTAAATAATTATATTGTTTTATTTAATTATTTTTAATTCACACCAAATTATAACCAGGGTGATGGTTCTGTTCAGGATAATTTTTGCAAAGAATATAAAAAAGGTAGGAACAAAACACTGCCACATTACAATTTTTTCTGACAGGACGAAGTCTGTCGGGTCAGCTAGTTAAAATACAATCAGAGTTACATGAAGCAAAAGACAGCGACAGCATTCAGCATAGGAATAAAAGGTGAAGGAAAGCAGAGATCACAAATATTTAGTGCAAGTAATGTTTCTTTACTCGGCTCTTAAAAGTCTCAAGAGGCGGCGCACGACGAGTCTTCGGGCAAGGCATTCCACTGTTTGATCGCTCGTACTGTGAAAGACTTTCCGTAGAAGTCAGTCTTATGAGACGGCAGGTCAAGCGTCAATTTAGAGCTTATTATAAAAATTTATGATATGAGCAAATACCAAAACAGACTTTTATTGTAGTCTATTCGTATGGCATTTTATCTGCACCAAGTTGCTTCCGATAACTTTTTTTTATTAAAAATTTGAGTGCGTTTGCCTGCCATCTCACCTGATGGAAAGGGACGATGCAGTCTAAGATGTATCACGCAAACTCAAAAAATGCCTATTCACTCTTGCCTTGAAAACCCCTAAATTGTATGTATCGGGAAACACAGACGCAGGAAGGTCATTAAACTGCCTTGCAGTTCGGACGATGAAAGAACCGAACTTTTTGGTACGAATGGGTGGTATATCGTCAACAAAGGGGTGGAATCCCTCCCTACGACGAGTTGTCCGATTAAAAAATGGTGCTGGAGGAATGAAATTGTGCAATTCCAACGCACTCTCTCCGAAACCTGTAGAAGACGGAACATAACATGCAAGTTAACTTTTAAAACTACAAGCGAATATCTAAGTTCTTCACCCATTGGGCTGTGTCAGCATCAGGAGAGAGCAAACTCAGAGTCTGCAGGGAATCTCCGGTTGGGATAGTATTTTATGATGTGTTGGATAGCTTGCACGGGCGCACCACATATCATAGTGTAATGGTTGAGACTTCGGCTACTACACCAAGGGTTCCGGGTTCGATCTCCGGGCAGTATAAACATTTGTGTGCATGAACATGTCTGTTTGTATTGGTCTGGGTGTTTTCTTTGTGTAATATGTATTTATTTATAAAACGTATATAAGTATGTTTATCCGTTAATTTAGTACCCATACTACAGGCTTCACGCTTAACTTGGGGCTAGATGGCGCTGTGTGAATGTCAGTGGATATTTAAAGTACCTATGTTTAAAGTAGTCATTATCATTACCAGTGGTAGCTTCATTTATTTATTTATTTATCTTTGGTACACAGACAGATTACTGTCATACAGACATAGAATAAAAAAATACATTTAGTTGATCTAGACAGCAATCTATAAATAGTGTACACAGCATGATGCACTAAAATCTTCTGCAGCAGACAGAGTTACATACACATAAAAAATAAAATAACAAAAACAAGGTATTATAGCTTTTTCAATATAATTTTCATGTGACATTCATAAGTGTTCTCTAAGGACCTAAACTGAATAAACACTTTTCATTTTCATTCTATAACATCCGTAGACAGATAAAATAATAAGTCTATGATGACATCGCAATGCAGGAATGGGGATAAATAAATATCCACTGACATTCACACAGCGCCACCTTGCCCCAAGTTTAGCGTGAAGCTTGTGGTATGGGTACTAAAACAACGGATAAACATACTTAAATACTGTTTCTTTGTATATACATTGTGTATTCGTAGTTCGTGGAGAGTGGCTCATTGTTGTGGACTGTTGCCTTCCAATCTAGAGGGTGCAGGTTCAAATCCCGCTTTAAATGTACTTTCGAATTTTGGCATTTATTAACGTTTATCCAATGCTCTTACGGAGAAGGAAAACATGGTAAGGAAACCTGCGGACGTCAGGAAATTCAAAGGTTGTGCGAGAAGTCGACCAATCAGCACTGGGCCGGCGTGGATAACAGGTTTTATTAAGCCTTAAACCTCGTAAACCTCCAAGATTCCAGACACTAGAAAATTAATCTTCAGTTATTTGTCGGATATATCTATCTGCGGCGATTAAAGAGTTATGGAAATGTAAATAAATAAAAACAAGTAATAATAATTCGTATATTTTTTATTTGTTTACATCAGTATGATATTTTTTTAACCGATGTCAAAAAAGCTTTTTTATATTTGTTCATGGATAGTTTTGTTATTTATGAACAGATTTTGGGTTAAAAGTTATTTTAATGTTACAAACAGTCCCTCCAGTTTTATTTATATTGAATCTATACTAATATATAAAGCTGAAGACTTTGTTTGTTTGTTTGAACACGCTAATCTCAGGAACTACTGGTTTGATTTGAATAATTCTTTCAGTGTTAGATAGCTTATTTATCGAGGAAGGCTATAGGCTATATATCATCACGCTACGAGTAATAGAAGCGGAGCAGCAATGAAGAATGTTTCAAAATCAGGGGTATTTTTTCATACTTGATGCTTCCGCTGCGTACGCTGCGTAAACGGTTAAGTTTCACAAAAGTCATGTATGAGAGTATTGTTCTTATTTTAAAGGTCTACAAAAAAGTCCGCGACAGCATATGTCTATCTTTTAAGGTTAGCTCACTATAACATATTTTTTGCTAAAAAAAATCTGAAATTGACCCCGAAACCTTTATTTGGAGGGAGGGGAAATGTGTATAGTGATAAATGAAAGTACCGTGTTATCCCGAAATTAATTCGAGCGAAGCCGCGGGCAAAAGCTATATATTTATATTACAATGTGAAAGAGAGCATTGGTGGCTCAATGGCGTGGACTGTTAACCTTCTACCGGGAGGGCTGAGGTTCAAATCCCGCCACATACCAATGTTTTCGAATTTCCGAAATTAAATGTACGTTATTTGACGCTCTTACGATGAAGGAAAACATCATGAGGAAACCTTCACGCAACTGCAGATAGATTCAAAGGTTGTGCGTTAAGTCTGCCAGTCCACATTGGGCCTGCATGGACGACTAAGGCCTTAAGATGTACAATAAGCTGATGATGACGTGCGAAACTAATTATTTATTCCTCTCCTTTTACTGGTAGTTTATCTTCCTTACATAGGCCTCCCACCTTCTTAGCTTAATATAATTTAGTTTATTTATTATTAAATGTTCTCTTTGCTTTTTGCTCGGCTGCATCGCTGGCCTGCACAAATTGCGTTTCAGTTTGTTCTTACGACTGTCTCTGTATTTGCAGCAACTTTGTCTGATAGCATTGCAATCCTTTTCATTGTCTGTGGTGGGTATCTGAAATATACAATTAATTATTTCATTTATTTTTATTTCAGATATAAAATTCCATATTACATACTTCACTTATATGCTTATTATGCTTTTAAATACTATATAATGTACAAATGATTATAAGACTTATAGCTAATGACAATGAAAAGAAAAAAAGAAAAATAAGATTATTGGGGCAAATTAAAGTACATGTTAGTCCTTAAAATAATATAAAAAAATTAATGCTTTTTTATTTTTTATTTCTTTCAGGTCTGTTAGCCTCATTTTCTTGTTAGTAACAATGTCAACTTATGAAAGAAAGAAAGAAAGAAAAAAACCTTTATTCAAAAAATCTGTTACAGATACTTTTGAATTGTCAATTGTTATTATTATCATTATATTTTTTGTGACTTCAGAATAAGTAGGATCTTCGAGAAGAGCTGGCAAGAAACTCGAGTTACTCTTTATTATAATTTATCTTATAATTTATGATGCAACTTATATTAATTAGGGATTTCTAAAGAGTAACTATAAAAGTTTCTTGATAGTTTCCTCTCGACAGATGCCAAACCTGGGAACCATTGGTAGATTCAACCAAGTTTTAAATTAGTATTAATTCTTCATCCTTGGAGTTATGGATATGCTGTGTTTTCCATGATTGGGCCAAAGTCACATATTGAAGCTATTACAAGGCAACAATTTGAAATAAGTTGATAACCAAGTGATGTTCTATGTTAGTGATGTTGGTTCCCGCACTTAGTCCGTGCAGTGGACCATTGTGCGTGAGCCATGGCGGCCTTCTGGTCACTCCAACCTGACCAGAGTGGAGACCGCATCTTGGCAAGTGTAGCATAGGACGCCCTTCAGCCCAATGGACCAACGACTTGCGAAAGGTTGCTGGTGGAGGCTGGATGAGGAAAGAGGACCGGGATATTGAGCGCAAAATGGGGGAGATCCATGTCCAGCAGTGGACTGCGATCAGTTGAGAGAGAGAGAGAGAGAGAGATGTCCGACCGATTTCGGTCATGGCGACTGTTTAATAACCAAGTAGACTTACAGTAAGTTTACTTTATCATTTACTTGTTTCAAATACAAAAGCGTACCTGCATCCTAGAAACTCGATATTAGTAAACAATTGAGCTAATGTTACAAGTTCCGCTTCTTCAAAATTATCCTTGTGCTCCAACATAAAGTTCCTTCGGACCTCCCATTGCTCCTCGGACTCATGCTCTGATCGAAGAGAGTCCACGTCGATATTTGGCTTCATTCTACTAATAATTACAATTATTCGAGGTTACCAATGGTTTCCACAAAACGGTTTTGAATAGTCTGTAGATATTTGTAGCTGTATCTAATAGTCAACAATTAATGACTGTTAATTTACAACAAGTAGCGTAAATGTGTTATTTATGTACGTAGTTAGCGAAACACAAAACAATAGCAAAATATGCCAATGAATGACAGATTGACAGAAATGGAATGACAATGGACAATTAGAAATGCAGTTCCGAGTTACATAAGTTTTAATAAATAAAAACTCTAAAAATGAGAAACAAAAAAATCGATACCTAAAATAATAAAAGGCAGATAACTAAAATGTTTAATACTATGAACATTGTTGGTTTACACATGAAAATTTTTAGCTTTGGATTAAGACATTATTAGTATTAACCGTAATAACCGTAAAGGAATGAAATGCTTGAATCGAAATGCATATACAATAAAGTTATCAAAAAAAATATTCGGAAACAAGTTAAATCTTTTTTATGTAATGTTTTAAAGCAGCAAAAGTTGTTTAATATCAGTATTTTCTCATATGTTATTATCTTGAAACCTGGCAACTTAAATAATAAAACTTTAAAAATAAATACATTACCCGCCTAAAGCCGAATGTTAGTATTGATTTTATAGTTTTTCAATTCGTAGAGCAACAATCCGTGCTACTAGCGCCCGACGATTAAATCAGGTGTATTTTAAATTTGACCGAGTTGTAATCATACGTTTTGCAAGTTGTCGTCGATTGTCAGTTTCAAGTGCTTTGTGTTGAAATATAAAATATATTAATTCTTTAGTAATTCGAAGGTACTTCTAAATTAAAAAGGCTACCCTTGTAATAAAAATGACGTGAGAACATCAAAAAGTGTCAACGACAACCGTAGCAAACTAGTAACAGGTAAAAAAAGGTTTTCAAAACCATTATTGTATGTTTCTTTGTTACCTACTTACATTTGTTTACTAAATATATTTTTATTATCCGACAGCGCACTCGAAATAAATTCTGGATTGAAAACAATTTAATTGTGGTTGGTGCAGTGTATCCGTCGCCAAAATGGCGTTTTCATTAAGAAAAATGTTGTCGAACATTAATTATTTCAAGAAACCTGGTGAACTCGACACCGAGGAGGGCGATCCCAGTTTCTTTACTCAATTAGAGACGAAAAACATTGATTTCGACAGAACCGAGCCAGATTCAACATCAAAACAGTGCGCTACCAGTTTGAAACTACCGGAACTTGTAAAAACATATACATCACAGAAATCTTCTTTATCAGATACAGATATAATGAATGTAAGTGGGGATATGGAGACGAAAGATAAGAGAAAGAGTAAAAAACTAAAACTGGACATCAAGAAAGCGAGCCAGTCCATGACAGAGAATCTAAATCAGGAATCACCTAGTAATGTTGAGAACACTCCGAAACATGTCTTATTGGACAGAAAAAGTGCCGATTTGTTTAGTAATATCCGAGGATTCGATTTTAATAATTCATTTGATATATTCGATGCAATGTCAGAGGATTCAGGTGGGGATGCCAATGTTGATATAGAATCGTTATCAGACCAGTCCGAAACAGATATAACGTTTGACTCGGATGATGGGGAGGAAATCAAGATGTGCCGCAGGGTTGAGGTAGAACCGGTGTTGGAGAACCGACTCGTCCCATCAGCCACACCCGAGTCTTTTGGGGACGTTGAAGTTGACAAAAATGAGGAGGAACGTATTTCCCTACTGCTCACATATCAGATGAAGTTAGAGAAACTGGAGTGTTTCCTAAAAAAGATGCTCTCTGAGTTTGAATTCCATATTGAAGTGTCTAAAGTGTTCCAGTGTCGGTCTGTAGTCACAACATTACCTGGCACAGATGTCTCCAAAATCCCAAAAATACTCGGTGAAGTTACATACATTGATAACCTAGACCGAGGCATCAGTCCTACTGGCTCTTGGAATATTGTTATGGAGAAGGAGGACGAGGAAACTAAACTCAAATTGAGAAAACAGTTGTACGCAATGAAGCACAGCATTGAGGAATTCATCAACACACACTTGCAGCATCCGAAGAATCAACCGAAAATGTGTAAAAAAGTACAGAGGAACCGTAGGGGTATCACTTTCGATATGCACAAAACCAAACGTAATCCCAAACGGTACCAAATAAACCACAAAAAGAAATTCAAGCACTTCGACTTTCCGGACTACAGGGATGCATTATTGAATCTGTTCCAGCCAAATGAAGACATGAACAACACAACACATATGCTCAGCGAATATGAAGAAGACTCTAAATGTATATGCCAGTGTCACAGATCCCCGTCTGAAACTGATTCCGGTCTCACAACGAAGAACGACGGCTCAATTTCCAGCCAATCAATAACGTCGTCCATTGGCAACTTCAGCTTGGATTCGTCGACTTTAACCGCGTTCTCCGAGTCATTGGACTTGATCGTCAGCTACAACAGCTTCCAAGACACGAGTCTTTTGAGCACGTTGCTACAAAAAGCGGCGATAGAGCGCATAACTTTCTACGTGCAAGTACATAGTATACAGCTGAAGTGTGATCAAAGCGAGCAGGAGTATGAGTCCAAGAACACCATAACGTTCCACTGTCCAGCGTGTAAAAGTATCGAGACAGAGGAGAACGGGCTGTTGCGGCATATTTTGAGTCAGCAACACTGCGAGAAAATCCATTTTCTGTACAAAACGGCGTATATAAAGAAGTGTGTGTCGTCGGGTAAAGAAATCCAGCCTAGTACGGTGCTAAATCCGATGAAGATGTATCGGGATGATAATAAAGTTGTCTGCTTCGGGGATGCGATGTACGCTTGCTCGTTGTGCTTCGAGAATCTGATTGTCGGTGAGTCTGTCCTGATGGGGCACTGTTCGGATCCAGAACATGTTGAAAGGAGATTGAAGCTAGCCGAGATGTTAGAGTAAGAAGCATGAATGCATGAATGCTTTGCTGATGGGTTTCCCTTTAACTGTTTCAACTTAATTTTTTTAGTGAATCAGCTTTGTAAAAGGTGTTCATTATCTTTGATCAAGATTTAAAGAATTTTTCTTCATAAATATTAACATTCAACTTTAGAAATTATAAATATAATAAAATTGGTTTACATTTGCTCCAAATGTAACGGATAAAAGAAAAAACACCAGCAAGGCTAGTTAGTTTAAGCGAAATAGTTAATTTATAAGCGTAGATGTATTTTTGTCTATCTTAACAATATAGCAACAAATATGTATTCTAACCATATAATTTTAACTTAGCTATCAACATAATATTGAAATCAATTTAAAACCAATTAAAATTGCAACAATAGTCATCACCATTGTTAAAAATGACATTTAAACAATATTTATTGGGATAATATGACTGGGGCTACTAATAGCTTCAGCCATATATCTATCGATGTACTTATACTCAAATTTTAATTTCCTTATTGAATAGTCTTCGAGACATTTTTAGGATGGTCAAAAAAATCTTCTCTTATAAAACGTGAAACTAGTTTGAATCTCCCGCCAACTTGAAGGGTAATCTACTGACAATTTCATTTACTACAAAATTTTTAGGAATTGTTACTGAAAATGAAATTATCAATAATTCCTAAAAAGTTGTTTTTAAATATTCTTGCATCATTGTTTTTTGCTATACATTTTTCAAGTCATTGTAATTTATATTTTATTATGACAACACTATTTTTATGCAGTTTATTTTTTTTTTCAAGAAAAAAGAAACTTATATTAAATCTGATCTCAAGTTAATTTGTAAAACGTTGTTGTTTTTGGTAAAATGACCAATTTAGGGAATCATTTAGTGTTTTAAATAAAATTAATGGTTGACTTTCAAATTGAGGTAACTGTAAATGTCACATAGATATTATTTGTTAAACATCCAATAATAAGTAATCACATAATTTTAAAGTGACAATAATTATTATCAGTTATTTGCACGTGTTCAGGAAATTAGTTCAGTAAATAATTTGATAAATTACCTAGTATACTCGTTTTAGGTTTTAAAGCGGAGGACCGGGATATCTGGCGCAAAATGGGGGAGACCTATGTCCAGCAGTGGACTGCGATAGGTTGAAGAGAGAGGTATAAATGTTTTGTCCTGTTTCTTCTGCCAGTTTTATCGACAGTTTGTAGTAGTTTTGAGCTAATATATGTATTCCAATGATAGTAGCCTTTAGGTAGGTATTATTTGGACCTAATTAATAACTTTGAATACTAAAAAGGAAGAACATTAAATATTTTGTTCTTTTTGTTTTGTTCCTAATTACAAGGACAGTTTATTTTGAGCTGAAAATTGAGATAGGCATGACCGTAAGGTTCACATGTAATACGGGCTGGTCTAGTAACGGGAAACACATGGAAATACTGTGTCCAATATAGGGTTGCCAGGCTTCCGGATAAAACCGGACATCAGCTTTTAGATTGCCCGTCCGGACAAAATTTACGGTGCCCGGCGGCTCGTCCGGCTTTTGAAACGTAGAAAAATACAGGGCCTTTTTATCCATAAAATGTCTGGCGATTTTAAAATGATTTTTAGCATCTAGCAACTTACAAAACACTAAAAAATAATTTAAGACAATGCCATAATATCTTTTTGTTACCCTATAAAGCATGACAAAATAGAAAAACTGTTAAGAGTAAAACGTGGTTATATAATTCGATAGTAAAACTAATTTTTGTAATTAAATATTTATCAACAAACATAAGAGCTCAAATAAAAGATAAGGTGTTGAAAATTAAAATACAATTATATGATAAGTCTCAAGTTTGAAAGTCAACCGCCTCTATCAACTCTATTATTTACTATGGTCAAATAAATAATACCTAAACATCGTGAGGAATCCTACGCACGGCTGCGAAGAGAAGGTAGTGCAATACATGGCCTATACAGCCTATACGGGTAGGCTCCTGCCCCCTTGGTGGGGAACTTTGATGAGCTGATGATGATGAGACTAAGAGAGATGGAGGGAGGGGGGGGGCTGTTATGTTCTTATCAGCCGTCACCACACGACAACATATAGAGACTCTCTTCAACCTATAGCAGTCCACTGCTGGACATAGGTCTCCCCCATTTTGCGCTAGATATCCCGGTCCTCCGCTTTTCTCATCCAGCTCCCACCAGCGACCGCTCGCAAGTCGTCGGTCCATCGGGCCGGAGGCCGACGCTACGCTTGGCAAGTAGAGGTCCCCAGAACTCGTCTGCTCCAATTTTATATAGACTCATCATCATCATCAGCTCATTAAACGTCCCCACCGAGGGGCACGAGCCTACCCGTGTAGGGTGATTAGGCCTTCGTCGTCCACGCGGGCCCAGTGCGGATTGGACGACTTCACACACAACCTTCGAATCTCTTCGCAGGCGTGCATGAAGGTTTCCTCACGATGTTTTCTTTCACCGTAAGAGCGTCGGATAACGTACATATATTTTTCGAAAAGTCGAAAATACATTGGTACGTGTCGGGATTTGAACCTCAGCCCTCCCGGTAGGAAGGCGACAGTCCGCACCACTGAGCCACCGACGCTGATATAGACTCTGCCAGTTACAATTTTGAAATTGACCTTTTAAATTCTAGAGTTGACATTCCAATAGGTGCTTACTGTACTGCCATATTTGTTATTTCTATTTGCCAATGTGTTCATATGTATCCAGCTAGTGGTCTTAGTACAGTCTTTAACTAGACATAGCCATTTTCAGTGCTAAAATCAGAAGCGTTTGTTTGTGGTGGTATTAATGTACTGTGTTGATCTCTTTCTCTCTCTCATTTATTTCCGTAATTAATGTATATAAAATGTAATTTATGTAATAGTTACAATTATTAACTTAATAAACATTAGAATGCTAGATAAACGAATAAAAACCAGTCCCAAAGGAAATATTCTGGAGTAATGGCCTGGTGTCTTTATAAAGGTCGTATTTTTCATTTAACTTGCTTTTCCTAGTTTGAGACGTTTTCCCATATTAATGGCTTTCCCAATTCAAAGGGTGTACGCTCATTCAAAAGGCGTGTTCTCATTCAAAGGGCGTGTTCTCATTCAAAGGGCGTGTTCTCATTCAAAGGGCGTGTTCTCATTCAAAGGGCGTGTTCTCATTCAAAGGGCGTGTTCTCATTCAAAGGGCGTGTTCTCATTCAAAGGGCGTGTTCTCATTCAAAGGCGTGTTCTCATTCAAAGGCCGTGTTCTCATTCAAAGGGCGTACGCTCATTCAAAGGGCGTGTTCTCATTCAAAGGGCGTATTCTCATTCAAAGGGCGTACGCTCATTCAAAGGGCGTATTCTCATTCAAAGGGCGTATTCTCATTCAAAGGGCGTATTCTCCTCTACGCTTTAAATGTGTGGCGCACTACTGTCACCTCTATTCTATAAAATGTGCTTATATCCCTACCATTTAATACCAGGCGATTTTGGCTCTTTATACTTGAAAAAATAAAGAAATTTTCTGTTGTTGTTTCTTTACATACAGTTATCTTTCTTTCTTTCTTTATTTCAGAACATGCTAGATCCATAAAGTGTTAATAAAGTACATTGAATTACTTATAACTATGTTAGTTTCGATGTCAACAATTTTTTTTGTTCGTATTTCATTGCATCAAAATTTTGATGGAGTGTTTGTACATCACCCCATCATATTGATCAGCAATGACCCTCAGAATGGCATTAGGACTCCCACGTACTCTGCTGAGCAGTGAGGCTGCTCTTTTCCTTAAGTTATGTTTTATTCAATCTAGATCGCGTATATATTGTATATGGTTAATAATCTGAATTATAAGTATTAATATAACTGTCATTTGAGTTCCTTTATAGATTGAAATAATTTCAATGCAATATTCGGATAATCCTAAACCTATTTCTTGTGCCTTCAATTCCATTAAAATTGAATTTTCAAATGAGAGAGAGAGTACAGTTTGTTTTGAAAACAGGGTGTTAGAGTAGCATTCGGTTCGTAATGTAAGAAAAAAAAAATAATGTAAGCGGCTAGTAAACGATAAAGCAAATTGTGTTCTTATCAAATCCTTCGGTTTAAAATGATGCATTATTGCGACGCCATTGTTAAAAGACTTGTTTTGTTAACGACATATTATTTAAATAAAAAAACTAATTTTAATTTTTGAAAAAATATCAAGGTTTATTATATAACCTTGCTAAATGTAAGTAATAAGTAATATTAAAGAGATTACTAGTATTTAATAATGTGTAGGTACATAGTGTATTAATGATAACTTTGTCTTTTAAAATAAATCGGGAAATCGCCCCCAAAATGTAATTATGTAAGTCCGCAATGAAGGATTTGAATGGACATTACTAAAGTATACGTAATCGATCATAATAATAGCAAACTTATAGGCCCGTGTTCTAGAACGAGTCTCAACGTAGATTTTTACTTAAATAGAGTTAAAGATGGCGCTATGTCAAATATGACAAAGGAACCTTCAAGTAAAGGGCGTATTCCGTCCTTAAAGACAACCAACGCAGTGGCGCTTCCGGTGCCAACGTTGTTTATGGGCGGAGGTGAACACTTTCCATCAGATGTCTCTTGCTCATTTGCTATTATAATAAGCCCAACGGCGGATCCAGGGGGAGGGTCATAGGGGTCTTGACCCACCCTGAGCTATTTTTAAGTACTATACTAACGTACATTAACAAAATCCCTTCTAAGATTTTAACTTGACTACTACTATGTGACCCCCTCCTGGTGCCTTACCTGGATCCGCCCTTGAATAAGCCTTTGATTCGGACAAATAAACAGTTGAAATACATAAGTTTCTTTGACTAATACTACTTAATTATATAATTTTCGTAAAAAAAAACAGATTCACGCTCGTTTGCTACCTATAACATAGAAAAAATGTATCGTATAGAGCGCTATCCGTTTCTAACTCTATTTAAGTAAAGATCAACGTTTGAGTCTCGTTCTAGAATACGGGCCTTAATTGCAACCAATGATGTAAAAAAGTATGGATTCGTGATATGCTCACAAAACAATCGAAAAAAGTGTTCCGAATGCAGCGACAGCACACATATATTTCGAATTTCGAACACATTTACCTAAACAAAAGAGTACAAAATGAACTCTCTTCGGTGGTTCGTTTTTGAGGCACGGATGGCGTATCTACCTTTATATATACAGAATATCATTGATTGCAATTAGAACCCTAATTAATGTTGATGAAATGACTTTAGGGTCGAAATGTAATAATCAAGTGTAATTTTGCCTTATAAACGCTTAAGTCGCTATCGTGTACATTTACAATACTGGCGTGGCAATGATTTAAAGCCATTTAAAACTTTCTATTTTGCCGCCAAAGTATACTTCATTGGCACGTACATTTTTGTTTTTCTCTATGTTGGTATGCATGGTGTTGTTTTTTTACATTCATATCGTGGTATAGAGTAATTCAAGATGATAACAAGTAAAAAAGGTTGTATGTACTATTCTATTGAAATTTGTGTTGTTATTTCTATTGCAATATTTTCTATGCATTTAAACGTTATATTTTTACTATTTCATGTAATTATACTGTAATAATTTGTCACGCCATATGTTATTGGGTTTTTATGTATAGCCCCATAGCGTTAGTTTTCCCGTAGTGAAGCCATGCTTAAATTGTAATATAGTCAAACAGAATCTGAAATCATGATCTCATTCTACATTGTATATTCTTAACTCAAAAGACTGATATTCGAAACCATTTCCAAAAAAAAGAAGTTGGTTAGTGATTTTCTTGGTGTAAGTCAAATTTTCAATTTTTTTAAATCGAAAATCATATTTTTTTATGACCTTTGTTCATCATTGGATATTGAAGCTTTAATGTTGATTTTTTGACTTACACCGCTTTATTCTCGACGCATCTACCGCCTATCACACAATATAGTCGTATAAACGTAATATTTTAAATGTAAGTCATAATTCATAAATCATTTATGTTACAACAGAAAATAAAACCTATTAAAATCTGAAAGAGCGACCCGTTTTTAAGGAATTGTAAAAAAAACTTAAAAATAGTTTTCTCTTCTCAAATAAAAGTTATATGTTTTTATAAACAATAGTGCAATAGTAAGCAGTTAGACAAAATTTACAAATGTTTTCATGAAAAATAATTATGACATTGAAAAATCTACATTCCATGAACAGTGTGTGTAATTTTAATTAAAAAGCATATAAGTAGATTTAATGTAATGCATGTACTCTTATATGTATTGATTTTGAGGGAAGGTGGAGTTTCGCTGGCGTGGGATACAACAAATATTTTAAAGTCAAACTTGATCCTTTATTTTGCCGTTTGACATTGGTAAATTTAGTCGTAGAATGTGAAAGTCTCAAATTGTATCTAGATTCGAGTCCTTTGAGTGTCTTCTAAATCCGCCGGTGATTCTGTGGCGAATGATATAAAAATACAAAAAAAAATCGTTTTGTAAAAAAAAATCATTCGCTCACCTTCCATCAATATTGTTAACATTATAGTATAAGTGTATAAAAAAATAATAAAAAATATAAATAAAACAACAAAAAAAATGAACGTATACTACGACATTTATTTGTATGTTTTTTTTTAATATGGCGAACAAAAAATATTACTACTATGTCAATTTCACACTCTTGAGGAAAGCATTTTTTTATACTAAAGTGTTTAATTTTGAAAAATAAACATATTTTTTATAAAACGACCGATGTATGCAATAAAATGCCATATTCATTGTTTTTCAAATTCGTTAAATTAGGCGGTAATTTTAATTTAGGAATTGTATAACGCTTTTCTTTCAATCCTAAATAGGTACCGGAATAACACCTTCAATTTAACAAAAATTAACACAAGATCTTAATTGAAAAGCACAAGCAAATTAAAAAGGGTAATTTTGTAGACTAAACTAACTCTGTGATTCTAGTATTGATAACCAAAATTGTTGTTAAAATAGTTATAAATAAAAATAGTAAGAATGCGAAATTTATATAACCGAATATAATTTTGACATATTTTATTCACACTAACCCAATTTATAATTGAAAAACTCGAAGTTTAGTATCTATTTTTAGTTTTTTAAGTTTTTTTAACAGTTTTCAAGTTGTGTCTATTTTTCTTTACTCTTCTATCTTTGACTGTTTTTGACTGACAAATATTGACTCTATTGTCAATGATTATTCGGTTATTTAAATTTTTCGTGCTTCATGGCCATTTGGTAATCTGTGATCGTAAAAAAACGTGTTCATATCATTAATCAATTGTATACCGATTTTAGGCTTACATATTTATTTTAATTGCTAATTTTCAAACACATTTGGAAAAAGGTGTACAGTTAAATATTTAACGTTCAGGCATTTTATAACTTTTTCTGACTTACTGATTTTAATGTTACTTGAAAAAAATTTATTTATGAAAAACTTTTAAAATTACTTATCATTAAATTAAAAAATGTCTTCTGACTAACCTAACCTAACCAAACCCTCATACAAATCTTACACTTTTTTATTTAATGGATACTTTTTTGTCATTTATATCAAGATTTTAGTCAATAGTAAATAGGTTTTTATCTAGGTTAGCGTGCTCCATTCTAGATGCACCGTGTAATGCTTAACATCAAAAATATATATTTAAAAAAACCTTTTGCAGGTATTTATACATTTTAAAAAGACTAATAAAGGTACATGATGATTTTATATTATTCTTTATTTTTACGCAACTTTAACAATGTATTTGTTGTAAAAAAAATACTCAACTTTCGTCAGGACATGTCAGTGTTTTTTTATTTTAAATTAAATTTTGTAAAATTAAGTAGGTACTAATAAATTTGTAAGTTTTTTCCTCTTTTGATATGTAGCCTAAAATCGGTGTATTTCTCTGTTGCTTAGTTTGACTGTTATAATTTTCGGGTTAAAATACACTGTTTTCGACTGATTAAACATGTGCAGTTTGGATTTATGTTGTTTTATTTGTATGACTTGGTGGTAGACTCGATACTGAGTCGCCTAGGTAAGTACCACCGAAGTGCCAGATATCGACCCGTAAAATTTGTGATATGCACTTTTGTGTTTCAGGATGAGGGCATTGCAGCTTTGAAATTACTGGGTATAAGAGACCTAACATCTGTTGTCTCGGATGACGAGCGCAGTGCGGCATTGATGGAGGATAATAACTGTCTATCAGTTGTTGGTCTCCTTCAATGCCGCTCTGTTATGGTCAGGCGTATCACTTACCATCAGGTGATCGTCCTGACCGTTCTGTACACTTTGTAACATAAAAGATTTGGTTGATTTCAGCCCACGTGATATGTTTTGACCTTTTTCGTTTTTTTAATGCGAAATTTCCCTTCTATTCATTACCTAGGACCAATAAAATTACAAAAGGAAAAAATAAACAAAATATTCAGTTTTAAATCAATTTTATTACATGTGATAAAACATTTTCGTATACCTCCCAAAAACAGTAAACAATGTTTTATTTAATCATTAAATATTTTAATCCTGACGAAATGCAAATACATCTTAGGGCACACACCATACACACAATATCCTATTATTTCGGATAAAACAGATTCACTTATGTATAATTATGTTTCATATAAAAAACCTTAAATATTTTTCATTTTTAAACTTAAAATAAATATTTACAATAATACATTTATTACGGAAAAACAACGCTTAGTTTGGATAAGCACGTGAAAATTCCAAATAGTTTTATTCCATATTTTTCGACAACTATCTATACTAGTCTTTATAGACCATACTAGTTCAAAAGATTTCACACTTCCTTAACGGTATTCAAATCAGTCCCTGTAACTAGTTGGAAATAATCTCAAATAAACAATAAATTAAAGGCACACGAACAAACATCAACCGAAAATATATTGTTATATTCATAACATAAAATTATTCATTTTAATTTTGTCCTTAACGCATCATAGAAAGAGTACAAAATCAATAGAACGAGCACACTACTGTCACTATGACATGTAGCGAGCGACGTGATTGTGAATGAAAATTCTGCCCAACCGACGCGATGCGAGTGTCGGTGGCTCGCCTTCCTACCGGGAGGGCCGAGGTTCAAATCCCAATACATACCAATGTATTTTCGAAAATATATGTACGTTATCCGACGCTCTTACGGTGAAGGAAAACGTCGTGAGGAAACCTGCTCACGCCTGCGAAGATATTTAAAGGTTGTGTGTGAAGTCGTCCAACCCGCACTGGGCCCGCGTGGACGACTAAGGCCTAATCACCCTATACGGGTAGGCTCGTGCCCCTCGGTGGGGACGTTTAATGAGCTGATGACGATGACGCGATGGACTTTTGCCGCGGACACTTTGAGTGAGATTGTGCACCTAGTTAGTGAATTGTTTATTAACGGAATTGAGAACCAATAACGATCCTTAATGCATTAAAAATTATCGAAATCGATGCTTCGTTTTATTTAAAACTAATTCTGTTTCATATTTTATCCAAACATTTCATCCAGTCCACACTAGTTTCATCTATTCCACAATTTCTCACAACAAAAAAGTTTGCGTTCAATTTTCAACGCATTTAATTCCATAATAATTTCATGGAACATTTTAACCTTGTCCAGTCTGACTAGTTGTAAGAACTAGTTTTCATTATTTAACATCAGTTTGGTTTCCTTTGACATTTATAAATATGGTCATTGATATGTCGAAATTCATTTAAATGCCTTTTCACACTTATTACATAAAAAATAAATATGTATTAATTTTTGATTTTATCTTTAAGCCATATCATGTAAGTCCACTGCTGGATTTCTATTCCTTTTATGGAGGTAATAAAAATGAAGATTATGTGCGTAATATGATGTAATCCGTAATGGAACTGACGACCCATTTGGTGTTGCGGTTGAGACGTCGGCTGCATCACCAAGGGTTCTGGGTTCGATCCCCGAACCCAGAACCCAGTGCAGTACAAACATTTGTGTGCATGAACATGTCTGTTTGTAATGGTCTGGGTGTTTTCTATGTATTATATGTATGTATTTACAAATATATATATATACAGCTGACATATGGAGACATACGTCCAGCTGAGGACTGCGATAGGTTGCAGAGAAAGGAAATATGGTCAAAGACTAGGTTAAAAAATATTGTCGCACCCAGACCATGTCCACGCTGGGTGGACATTATACAGCCCGGGGATAAACCCGGAATCCTTGGGGTGAGAGCCGACTTTTCAACCATCAAAACGAAAGGGGTCGTCTGATACATAATTATTGCAGAATTTTACAACACAAATGCAAATTTAAATAATCCGGAACTCATTAAATACATCAAACTTAATATTCATTCAATAATTATTTTTTATGTATTTAGGGTATTTTTCTAGTATGATGTAATATATTCTTTTATGTTTAATGTACTTTTTTTTCCTTTCTTGTATTTTTTTTCTGTGCCTGTGAGGTTGTCTGGAAGAAATCGCTTCTAGCGATAAGACCGCCTAAATTGCAGTATTTGTTTATTACTGAAAAATTCTGTAAATGTGTGTGTGCAATGAATTTTATCTATCTTCATTTATATATTTCAATGTTC
>PQWD01011019.1:0-14604 GCA_019425675.1 Leucinodes orbonalis | reverse complement strand
TAGCTAGCTATTTGGATATTCTCTTAAAGAAAAATAGTATAACTTCTTAATAAAGGGTGTATAATATTATTGCCTAGGTACAATCATGTCATTTAGGGATTTCAGATCGAAGTAAACCAGCATGATTTACTGATTATTACTAAGGCGTTAGAACTTCGGTAGTTTTTCAGCTGTTTACGCCAAGAGCGGAGCAAATGAAGTTTGCTGTGTCAGGAGGGTGATTTCTGGAATTTCATGTAACCTGTGCAAACGTGATGACTGATGATTTATTATATAGTCAACTTAAAGCTTTTTGTTACAAATACTACTGCCAAACAGCCAGTTTTACTGCTAACAGAGGTTCGTTGTTGCTTCAAGTATTCAATACAGTACTCTCACCACACAACAAGTGGGTACCTGCACGATAGTCTACACTACAAGCTCCTAATTATCACAATGCAAATCGTGCAAACATTAGTTAAATGTTAGCCAACAGTGTCGGTGCGGCGTCGGATCAAACAACGCGCTGTTTGGACTATCGCCACTTTCGGCTCTCAACAAACAGGACTGGTGTTTGTTCAAGTGCCAGTGACACGCCACCGCGGCCACCATCAACCATTGTAACACAAACTTTCATTACCCTTACAAGCATAAGCTGCATGTCTACAAAGCTAAGCCAGTCCGAGATCTAGATAAAGTGGTGACTGAATGAGACGCGACGACACCTTTTCTTGTACGCAACGGGATGGATTTACCTGTCAGACCTTTTAACGAGCTAAGTAAGGTTGACAAAGTTATAATTCATTCCGTGTTCAAACGATGCCTTTGCATTTTTATCAACACACTTTCACATAAAAACGCGATTACCAGGACACTTTATGAGTACCTTAGCTAAGGTACTTAAGGATAGCTAAGGTACTTGACATTTGAACGTTTCACGCAACACCTAGCTACTTACTAAAAAATAAATAAAAGTTTATGTTATATTGCTTGAACTATCGTTAACATGTTTATTATTCATTTAATATAAAAATGCGATGTCCATGTTAATTTATAATAATTATTTATCTCGTCGTATAATCCCCAAACTTATTACAAAATAACTGATTCAATACTCAAGTAGTAGAGATAAATAAATTCCTAATATTATAAAGTCAATGAATATATTGCAATTGAAATAGACTTTGGCGGCTACTATTTATGCAACTGATAGAATAACAATTCAAGTACGAGCACATATACATTACATCCAATTTACATAAATGATAGTGTTGATAATGATAACTACAGAACCTAGACGACACCTTATTTCGATGTAGGTACACTAAAGTATGCGACCCTGTTTTTAAAAAATAGACGGTTAAGGAATACACCTGCCTGCAACAGCTGAGTACAGCTTAACGACTTGCTTATTGACTATTCAATTGGTTTAATTACCCTAGCTGACCTATCGATGCCATAATTTACACTAACAATTGCAAAAAGTTTACTATCCAAGATATCCGTCGATCGTCGGGCCCCTCTTAATTTAAATCGGTTCGCTACTCGCAAAAATTTTAATGGATGAAGTATTAAAATTCCCATTTAATATTACTTAAAGGTATGATATTATATTATATACTAAAAAAAATTAAATTGAATTTCTTAAATAATTATGGCAAAATAAAGTACTTTATGAGCGTCAGTGGCTCATTGGTGTGGATTAAGTTGTCTTCCGATCTGGAGGGCTCAGGACCAAATCCAGCCACTTACCAGTGTTTTTGAATTTTCGAAATTATATGTAGGGTATTCGACGCCCTTACGGCGAAGGAAAACATACATACTCAAGAGAAATTCAAAGTTTGTGCATGAAGTCGGCCTATCCGCCCTGGGCCCGCGTGGACGACTAAGGCCTATACATCCTTTATTGGTAAACTCGTGCTCGTCAGTGTGGACGTATAGAGCTGATGATGAAAGTACTTCATTTCGAAATTACTTCTAAATAATATTCTAAGCATTCTAATTGTATATTATTTATAATAGGCATACTCTCGTTTTTATTCATTACACATTTCCTTTGGTTAGGGCAGTGTTTTATGCGGCCTCTCCGTGGAATCGTACGGCCCCGGACCAATGAAAAATAAAGTGTTCATTTATTTATCCCAACACATACACATTTAGATCCTAAAGTTCAAAACCAATACTCAATCCGCTAGACCACCAGGCAGTTCCAATAACAATGTCCTAATTTAAAAAATCTTATTTCCAGGTGGGTGATAGTAGCAGGCGCTTGGAGGGCCAGTGTGATGCGTCCATCTACTCCGAGCACCAGCTCAAGGAACGACCGTCACTCGTCACTGCTCCAACTGGCCGCGTGGGGGGTGCCTGCTGCCCTGACTGCGGCTGTATTGGTCATCAGAGATGTTGATGCTGACGAGCTTACCGGTAGGTTTATTATACAATCCGCCTACATAGCTGCACAGGCTTTACTATTAATCACTCAGCTTGCCTATAACGTCCCAACCATCAAGCAAGTTAGAGACTTTGCTACTCTTTTATAGGCACATGCAAATATAACGGTGATATTCCTTCCCTGTTGATGAATTTAATAAGTAAAACAGTTGTAAGAGCAGTACATAACTACCAGCTATAAACGCGTTATGTACTTTGCGGTACTTAAAACAGCCATAAAGATTGACCCGTTATACTCCGCTATTAATCTTCCCGGTAACGTTGTAATGAAGACCCGCTCCTTATACGTTATATCTATTTAATTTGCGAACACGGCCTCCTTATTTTCCTTTTTTAATAAATAATAAAATAAAATAAATGTAATCATATATTGAAAAAAGGAACCCAAATATCTTATTATTACGCATTAAAGCCTAGAACAAAATACTTGGGATTTTAAAAAGGTGATGAATAACATATACCTACAATGTATGCTTTAGGGAGAAGAAACAACACTATCAATATCCCTATTCCGTAAATATCACTAAATATTTAGTCTTTTTTAAAAAAAAGAGCCTCGACAATATGTATTGATGCAATGAAGTGTCAAAATAACGTGAAAGGTATCAAAGTGCAAAAAAAGAACATATACATACAAAAATATTTTATATGTTTATGTTCATGTAGCAGACATACTCGTACTCGTACATATATAAAGTACCCATAAATTGGAAGGAACATGTGAACGAACTAGCAGGGCATAACCCATCTACTAATCTCGTTTTTATAACACCTCGTTTCTCAATAAGTACCGCAGCCTACTCTGGATACCATACAATTATCTATAACCCAACCGCTTAGCATAAATACTATCCACAGGAGCGTACCTTTGCTGTAACTGCCTTTTTTATTTAGTCATGTAGCAAGTTCAATGCATCGCAAAGAGGCTGCACCAATGTGCCTTTAAAGGCAGGACGAGCCCATATAAGTTATTGTCCATTACTGTAACCAATTTTATAAATATTGAATCCATCATTGCTGTTTTGCAAGGGTACAAATGATTGGTTATCTTATTTATAATATAATTTAACAAAACATTATAAACTATATTATAAAAAGGTAGTCGTAGTTACGATACAATGCCGTAGCCATGATACAAACTAACCAGGCATTTTATTTAAATATCCTGAAAAATAAAGACAATTGAAAAAATATATATTGCTTGTGAGGACAGTAACACATCGAGTCTTTGACAGTCTTCTAAATCCTTATGATTAATAAAATATTCACATTTATAACAGATAGATATACATACAGTATAATATATACTATAAGTTAACTATCTAAAAAAGACCGGAACTTTGTAGTATGTAGGTAGATTTAATTATAAATTCAGGCACCTGAAGAAGCACAAAATACTTATTTTAACAATTATTTTTATAAGCAATATTCTACCTGAGAAATGTCATCAAACTTAGCACACAACAATGCTTTACAATCCTGAGCTTATAGTCTACGATTGTTTGATTGGCGGCCTTTACAAAGCGATTAAATCTGGTACTAGTGAGCAGGAGCACGCATTCATATAACGTTAATGGCACATAAGTGTTTTGTATTGAGAACCGTATAGGTCTTTGTTCGCACTGTGTTTTTTGATGGGGTCATGACTTGTGCAATAAATATCGCTACCGGGGAAACCTCAAAGGCTTTTATGTAAGACAAACTACTGATATTAACATTAATGCTGCTAAGAAACATTTACGTTCAAACTGATTTATTTGAGGAAATTTGCTTTTACGAATGTGTGTTACCGTGCCTCAATCATACATTTCTTCCGTCATAACAGTATTGCTATTGGTAAAGCGGTGTTTCGAGTTTAGAGGGAGGACAAACAGAGAAATTTCTGTGATGCTTATTTTCTTTTAAATCATTAAGTGATGTAGTTGTAAGTGATGCAGCCGACCATGAAACATAAGTGTTGAAGGAAAGTAATAATAGTAGGTTGTCATTTTTTTCCGTCAACACTGGTCTGCGCCAATGTGATAAATTTGTATCAAAATACGCACTCTTATAATAAAAACTTCCTATATTCAATTTGTGATATAATAAATATCCATGCCGATTCAGGATACCACATGTAGTTAGTACATATACTAGTAACATATCTAAGTACCATATACAATTATAAAAAGAATGTAGTAATGTAACTGCAATAAGTAAATATATAACGAAGTTAGATAAATATGGGCTAGTTGCTTGATTGCTAACTTCACTCAAAGAGAAATTTCAAAATGTAAAGAACGTCACTCATTTGTTATTGTATTGTTCACTGCTTCCTCAAGACTTCTATTTCATTACTTAGATGCAATTAATTAAATATAACATACCGCGGCATACCATAGAAACAGAAAGCGGTAACATGAAACTGGTTAAATGTATGTTGTGTTTTAATATCTAAGCCCCATTAAGTCATCAGCGGGCACAAAGCTATAAATAACATTACACCATATCTCCTTAAACAGTAGCTGTTTGTGTTTCCATAATACTTACTGTACCTAACCGTCGGCTATGTCACAAATGTTCATTTATCAAACATATTAACCTTATCACGTAAGTTAGGGATTATTTCATATTTCAAGTCAAACGCATTACCGACCATTTGAAGACGCCGCACTGATAAATATAATGCACCTTGGGAGATGTGCTTTTACTTGTGTAATCAATTATTGAGTTACATAGTTTTTCAATTACTAATAATTCACTACTTTCGTGTTATCTGAGAGATTCATGAAAATGAATAGTTTTATTCAGTTAAGGTCCTTACGAATGAAACTCATCAATAAACACTTATGAATGTCAAATGAAGCTACCACTGATTCGGGAGCTAGTTTTCCACTGAGAAGAAACTAGCAAGAAACTCAGTAGTTACTCTTTTCAGAAATTTGTGTTTAATACAGAATCATTTGTAATCAAAATAATTATATGAAACAAATTATATTTACAATTTTTATCATATTAAGTATTGTTAAAAAATAATAATCTACAAAAGTACTATTAAGGAGTTAAGTATTATATAAATCTAAATAGATAATAACAAAAAAAAAGTAGTGCAGGCGTGGAGATCAACATGTCCATGAGTTTTTATCATTTATATAATCTTCAATACTATAGTAAGCATTTTTTTATTAAAATCGACTTTACATGAGACTTGTGCAGGGTTAAATCTATTATATTATGGAACCAATATATCACATATTTCTTCAGCTTGAGCAGAGGTGCTTTTGGTCGGTGAAGCAGTGTTCCGGATTGAAGCGTAAGATAAAAAAAACAATGAATGGACTTCTTTAAAAAAAGCTTAAATTCGTGTATGGAATAAATATACATATTACCACCCCTACACATGATGTTTATGAACCAATGAATTAATCAATTGAAAAAATATAAGCTATCCGAACACTGAATTAATAATAACAAGAATATTATTAGTTCTGTATATCTGAATCTGTAAATCATATAGGTAATCTAATCCACAAGTGTTTTACGTACTTTGCCAGCAGAATATCAATAAAACTTAAAAACCTAATCGTTTGTTAATTCGTGATGTTTTTGTACGAAATAATAAATATTTCTGCCTATGTGTCCACTTAGATCTGATATAAGACTCAGCTTACTGACTCGTCGACCGTAAATTGTGTGGCAACGACTAAAACTTTACCATGCAAATATCCCGCTTTGGTTACAATGCAAGCCTAGTAGTACAGGACTTAGACATAAAAAAAAAAGATTGTTGACAATATTTTTCACAGCCTTATACTAGTGATTTGGAACCTCTATTATAGCAAGAGAAGCCTGTTTTAGGAGGTTCCGCTTTCCATATTATGTTAATATTTTACTATTCTTTAATATAAGAAAGAAAGAAAGAAAAAAATCTTTTATTCAAATAAATCTGTTACAGATACTTTTGAATCGTCAATTGTAATTATTATCATATTTTTTTGTGACTCTACCACCGGTTCGGAACAAGGAGGAAATAAGTATATGTAAATAATATACTTCAATAAATATAAACATTTATCATTTTGTATGAAAGTAACAAGCTTAAATGTGTGTGTGCGTGCGTGCGCGTGGCATCGCGAAAAAGTAGTAGTTTGT
Source organism: Leucinodes orbonalis (assembly GCA_019425675.1). Taxonomy (NCBI): domain Eukaryota; kingdom Metazoa; phylum Arthropoda; class Insecta; order Lepidoptera; family Crambidae; genus Leucinodes; species Leucinodes orbonalis. The sequence continues at coordinate 8,043 of PQWD01011019.1, read as the reverse complement.
AGTAGTCAAGTTATGAGTATTCGAAGGATGTAAGGGCAACGCCCTGTAAAAAAGGTCATACTTTTAGAGTAACCACGGGGTCGAGATGTTATTATATGAAAAGACTGATTAAAATAATAATTAGAAGAATATCTAAGAGTATTTATGCTCTAAGATATTCTAAAAACAAAAATACCAAAATTGTAGTCATGTGTACCTACGTTTCGAGGTGCTGCTGTGGCAGGATCTATAATGCAATTCACGTTAAGCCATTTGTGTAAAATGGCTATTCGCGACGTTGTTAATGGTACCTATATGAATAACAAGTGCCCACCAAAACACGTTTTAATAACAAATAAAGTTCAAGCAACTTCACGCCGTTTCTTGCGTTTGAACCCTTTCCATCTTTATTTTTATTGGCATTATATTTTAAGTGCGGGCAGAGTGCCGCTCGGCCCGTTTCTCAGGCATATTGCAGTTTCAATCATGCCACGAGTATTGTGCTTTTATTTTATTATTTCCACTTCCATTATGGCGGCCGAAAGAAATGCGCGACCATTATTCGAGCCGTTAAATACGACACCTTTCCTCCTCGCACGCTCATATTTCAATTTTAAATCGGCCCTTTTAACCGCTGCCTTATTAATGCAAGCCTTTTTTCTCGCCGTATGTTTGTGTAGGTGTTTGCTTTGAGACTGGCTTTAGTGGAAATCGGAATGTTATTCAGCTCGATAAAGGCGCAGTAAGAATCCGTATCCGCTAACCTGTCTCGGCGTACCGAAGTCAGGTTCGTTTGCCTAATGCTTTTTGTTTCTTGTTACAGGCACATGTTACGTCGGGAACCAGTCGAGTAAATCCCTGCTGGCATTGGTAATCGTCCCTGAAGCGATTTGCCTGCTCCTCGGCTCAGTATTCCTCGCTTCGGGTCTTCGAGCGGTTCTACGGCGACCGACGCCGGTGCCGGCTCCGTCGGCTCTCCTCAATTCACCGCCTCAGCCGATAACAGACCAAAGTCTGCTGAGGCTGGGTGCGTTTGCCGCTCTGTACGCCGTGCCCTCCACCTGCATATTGGCGACGTGGATGTACGAGTACGCATGGAGAGACGATTGGTTAGCCGCGCCGGTTCCGTCTTTGGAGCCGTCAACGCAGCCGCGACCGGCTTTCTGGGTGTTCCTGTTTCGGATATTTGCGACGCAGATACTAGGTGTGATGGTGGCGGTGTGGATAGCGACGCCGCGGCTGAAGGCGCTGTGGAGGATGGTGAGCGGGCCGCGGAAGCCGCCGCTGGCCAAGTGCCCGTCGGGCCCGCCGCCCACGCCGCTCACGCTGCACTGCTACGCGGCGCATCCGCACACGATGACGCGCCAGATGCACAAGTACGCCACCTACCGCCCGCCGCAGCAACACTCGTATAGGAAACCCCGGCATTACCACTATTCCGCCGGAGAAACTATTCTCTGACTAAACCTAGTGTGCTCATTGCTCAAATTAAAAAGACATTTCCTACAAAGTTTACCTATGATGATGCATTTATTTTATATTAAAATTGTGTGTATGACGTGTGAAGGTAAAGATAAGCTCTCAGTGCCATTATTTATGTGTGAACGATAATGACTGATATAATTAGGTAAGCTATAAAATTGTTTCCCTGACATATTGTTTTTACTTAGCGCAAGGAAGAAGTTCAAAATGGTTCTGTAACTTTATACGAATCAGTATACCTCGCATTGTTTTTTACCAGTCTCGATCCTGTCTATTACAAATGTACACGTCATGTTTACAAGTGTTTGTAAAATTAAAATTGTAAGTAGTTTTACCTTTTCATTATCTATGAACTGAATTCATAGATAATTTTGTATATAAATAAGAAATTGTAAATATTAAAAAGGGAAATTTTACACTTGTTATTAATAATTAATCATGTTTATCAAAAACGATACTACGATAAATACCTAGCTTCCATTCCTGCACGGAACGTAAGATTTTCAAAGAAGGAAGCAAAAAGCTCCAGTATACTTACAACAGTTACAACCATAGACAGGTCAAACTTATATTTTGGCAAAAAAAGAATGTAGATACAATAAACATTTTTTCTTCATCTTAATAATTGTACTATACCTTATTATAACTCTCCACCAAGGAAGAGTGAAATACCGCCTGCCAAAATAGTATTCTATTGTAAATAGGAACCCGATGGTTTTATGTACATACGGAAATATTGTATTAGGATTACATTTTTTTGACAAGAATAATTTAAATTCAGTGTAATAATCAAAGTAAAGATATATATGCGAAATAACTACTTATATGTCATTGTTTTTTTGTGCAGTGTCCCATAAAATGTTCTTGTCAAATTTTTAGCATGTAAGATAAATAAATTATAATAAATACATAATTGGCTATTTATTTTGCACTTATTCTTTTTACATACAAAAAGGCCGAATTGGCTTAAAGTAAATCTCGTCTTTTAACTTGTCGGTGGCTCATCGGTGTGGACGGATGCCATCCGATCTGGAGGATGCAGATTCAAATCCCGCCACGTACAAACGAATACGTACAGTACGAATTTTCGAAATTATGTGTAGTACTACGTTTATCCGACACTCTTACGGTGAAGGAAAGCATCGTGAGGAAGCCGAGAATAAATTCAAACTTATATTAATAAATTCAAATTCAATTGTGCTTGAAGTCTGCCAATCTGCACTGGGCCCGCGTGGACAGCACGGGCCTATACACCCTTTACGGGTAGGCCCATGCCTCCCGATGGGGACGTATAATGAGCTGATGATGATGAATATTTAACTTGGATGTTACTGAGTTAAAATTAAAAAATATTTATAGATATTCGACTCCATACATTACGACCTCCTCCTTCTCACAGAACCTTTAACATATAAAATAAGCTTCTGATTAGAGCGTCAGGTAAGTAATTTAGGGTTCATGGTTTCTCGAATTTTTCAATTTCTCGGGTCTCGAGAATTCTCGAGGCTAATTTCTCGGGTTGTCGAGAAATATACACTTAGGTACGTACGTTTCCTTATATAAATACTTCTTAACAACTATTTTTATAGTACTGTAACAAAAAAAAATAGGGAGTATCGATGACTGACCATGTTTAGAAAGTAAAAAATAACAATTGTCGTAAACCCAAAATTATCCAGTATAAAAACAATAATTAGTAAAGTAACCAATAATACATCCAATACGAAACGCGTGCAGACTTGCAGAGTATTGACTAGCGTAACGGTCACGGGTCACCTAAAATTTCATTGATAAATACCAGCAAACTCGCGATGCTCGCTCTGAAGCTCAAATTTAATTCGATGAAGTGTGAGCGAGAGAGAACGAGGGCGCGAGCGCAATTGTAGATACATTTTTGAATGGGTTTTAAATTTTTTAGTTAAGTTGACACTAGAAAACTTCACCTTTTTTATGTATGAATATTTCATTATTATGATTTAAGTGGCAATTTGACATAGCAACAAAGGCAAATAAATTTGCCATTGAGATATCTTTGAACTTTTCAATATTTTTTTTTTATATTACTTAAATGATCAGTAATCGATATTGAAATTCGCATTTTATTAGTGCAATAGTTAAAAAGGTAGGTACCTTCCTTTTAGTAATAGAGGTAAATATTATCATTTATGTCATTATATTACTTTAAAAAAAGGCAAATGATAGAACCAAACACCAGTTATGATATAGGAAAATGGTACCTGATGGACATAGGTTTCCTCAATTTTGCGCTAGATATCCGTCCGCTTTTCTCATCATCTACTGCCGAGCTTTTAAAAATCATCGAGCCGGAGGACGTCCTCCTATGCTACGCTAACCAAGAAACGGTACAATTATTGGAGCTAAACTTTTTAAATTGTATTTTTCAGTTGCAGCTGTCCATCATTAAATATACAAGCTAGATCTAGCCATAATGTAGCTAAGTTGCAACACTGACTGATGATCCGGCGATTTCTGACAAATTATATTTATAGGAGGACTAGGGAATTCTCTAACTAATAACCATAAGCGATAACGCTCAAGTAATAAAGTAAAGTGTATTTACTGTCAATACTGTTAAATAGGCTATTTGACACTTAAAAATATGCTACGGTATATGGTCATCCTATTAGATAATACTATAAAGAACATATTTAACTCTATTTTATCTGAAAAATATTTGTAAATTTTTCTAAATAAACAAAAAAAATTTTTTTGATATTTTTCAGCAACACTAACGCTCTGTGATTGGCTACGTCTCGTGTGACGTCGTGTGATATGGTGATGACGCTGTTGGCTAGTTATGTTCAGTTACGCCGGGAGCGTGGAATTTGCCACAGTAAAATGTGTCCTGAGCATGAAGTAAATCCAAACCATACAAGGTTACAATAATCGTGAACGAAACTGAAGGTGAAATCATAAGTTGTAATTGCCATGATTGTGCAGCTTCGGCTGGTGGATGTAATCATTCAGTCGCCTTTTATGTGGGCTCATCATCCCAGTGAGGAACCCCCATGCACATCAATAGTGTTACTGGAAGAAACCTACACTGTCTAAAGTAGGTAAATAAACTTATCTGATCGATGGTTTGTAATGATTTTATTTCTGAGCAAAGAAAATAAAAATTTTAAGTTGTGAGCAGCTGAAATATCAGCATAACTTCAAACATACTGGTGTCATGCAATTGTATTAAGTTGGTATTAAGGAACACTAGTTTGTGAATAAAGGAATGAATGTTGTAAATAATTAAATAAAACCAATGAATATTATAAGCCTTTGTTTTATTTGTATAATTAATCATTGATCAACTTAACTATCAAATTAGGTACATACATTTTCTAATAAGAGTTTCCAAGTTTATATGTGGACAGGCCATAGTAATGATCGTTTTGTCTGAATGATATGGCAAGATTTTTTTTATTATTGGTCTATATTAACAATAAATGGTTTTAAAAACTAGCTAAAAACAATTTACTTATGATAATGAGATACCAATATTATCTGATAGTTTTAATTGGCACCGTCGTAACAGTCAAAAGTATCTTTGAACTGAAGCCCATTTTGTACTTCATATAATTAATTGTATCTTTTTTCCATTTGAAATGTAATATTAAGGCTGGTAAATACATTTTCTACTATTAAGTTAATATAATTGAAACTACTTATTCTTAATTGAAAGGTATAGGAATAGGTTAAGTACATAATTTTGTTCTACAAAAATAGATTTTTACTTATTTCATATAACTGTTCAAATATAATATTTCTGAAATACTTACGTCAATGTGATTTTCACTCATAAAGGAATCAGTATGAGATAAAATGCTGTTTTATAGATGTATTTTCACATTGTGGCACTACACACCATTTATACACCCTTTATCCCAGTAAATTAAAAGAATTTATATTTTTAACAAAGTGAACGTATGTTTTGGCAAACTGTTTACCTGCGTGTGACGCAGTTCACGCAGATCATATGGCATCCGCCATTACAGAAACAGCGTTTTAGTGCGATAAAAATATTTTAAATTTGCAATATGATATTTTACAAAAAGTACTGCAAATATCGCTGAAATATTAATGTGAAGTGTATTAATCATATACCAATGAATAATTTAAAACAGTTTTTTAAAATCAGTCAAATAGCCTATTAAAAACAAATTCGAAAGTAAAATGTAGTCGCTCAGTAAAGATCTAGTACTTTATTGTGTAGTTTGTCCAACAAGTTAAACAGAGAGAGCTAGCCAAGAGAGTTTCGCTTCGAAATAAGGCACGGAATCCTACCTATAGCTATTATCTATCATATCGCTAATATCGACCATATCGCTATTATCCATCATATCGCTATATAAAAAACTACTTAAAACCCTAGGAAACTGTAAAAGCATTTCAATTTCAAAAAATGATTTTAAAATATAACCTAATTTAAAAAATAAAATAACGATTAAAGTTTGGCTGTGTATAACAACTTGCCTAAGACTGAAAGCAAAGCGAGGCGCGCAAAACAAAAAAACAATCAACTGTCATCCATTTTACCTTATACAAGTTAATATTGAAAATAAAATTTTATTTTAGAAAATTGTAAACAACGTACTAATTTATGCTAAGCAATGTCAGNAGTGGAGACCGCGTCTTGGCAAGCGTAGCGTAGGGCGCCCTCCGGCCGATGGACCGACGACTTGCGGAAGGTCGCTGGTGGGAGCTGGATGAGAAAAGCGGAGGACCGGGATATCTGGCGCAAAATGGGGGAGACCTATGTCCAGCAGTGGACTGCGATAGGTTGAAGAGAGAATAAAAAAACTTTATTTTCAATAATATTTTACCTGTAGGAATTACTTATTTTTAAATAATGACTAATAATAATTGCGCGCGTTGTTTCACGCTAGTTTTCTGTGAGAACGAAAAACACTCCGGTCCAGCTGGCCCAATCGTACCGTAGCTTCCCGACATTGAAATCACTATATATCCTTATTGATTCTACCTGATAGCCAAAGCTAATAATACTTACCACGAAATCATAAAAACGCTCTAAGCAATAATTGGAAAAACACTTAACCGAGTAACACGATCCTGCTTTGTTATTTTAAATCAAGCCACAAAAGTAAACAAGTCAGATTTCAACTAACAAAACAAACAAGCGATCTGTAGTCCAACATCAATAAACACGAACATCTAATAGCTACTCAGTGGCACAACGGTTCCCTACAAAAAACAAAAGAAAACCCATTTTAAAACGATGACATTGATAAATACAATCATAAATTATACGAACTGAAACGCTTTAAGTGAGCGTTCCCAAAAATTGGTCCATAACTTGTTGCGATACTGTAAAACGTGATGAAAAGAGACGTGGTTGGAACACAGCCAGCCGCGCGGTCAGCTTTTCTCTTTGCCAACGAAACTATGGCGCTTTGATTCGTTTTAAAACGAATTACTAATAGTCCAACGCGGACCCTTTAGTTATTGGGATGCAAGCTCGGAGGATTAAGAGCAACATTTGACACACGCATACAAACCACGGGCTAGTATTTACTCTTAGCTTTGATATGGTTTTTCCTAACCTTAAATAATCTAATATTTGTAAAATATCTTTCACCTGTTTTGGATATAATAACATTGTTAAGGAGAGCGGGGATATCTTACACAAGTATTTTTTTACAAGAAATCCCCAATAGTAAAAAAGAATCCTGAATGTAGAATTTCAATAACTTAAAGATAAACGTAGAAATTATAGCTAAAAGAACGTAAAACGAACGAACTATGTATGGTGTTTAATTGAAGGGCATGGTTTAATTACTACACTGGCAATGCCTCTTATTAATTAAGTCGCTTCTACCATACCAGTTCTGGGCGAAGGCCTTTCCACGCAGGTTGGCTATGAAAATATAGCAGTGTATCCTAGGCGGAAATTCCAAATTCTACATAACCAAGCGATGTGTTCCTCCAGTAGGACGTTAAAGGCTGATGCTGATTAATTATTATGCAAAGGGCACATTATGTCAGGTGTTTCATATTCGTATGAAACAAAATGTAAATAATTTAAACATGAATTCTGAACAACTTAGATGTAGACATACATAATAAAGACCATAAAGCTCTATAATAGATCATTAGTTTGTGTGACTGGTCTACTTAAAGTTAACACGAGAATAACAACCATCTGTGCGCTTACTTCAGATTGACGATAAGGGCCGGGGATAAGCATAAGCTGGCTTATCTTGTGGAACTTTTGGATTGGCAACTTGGTGAAACAGAGAATAAAATTGTGTTATTGGTCCCACCACTCATTTATGAATCACCTACTCAACCAACTTATAGCGGGTCAAATAATTTTGCTGTTTTATTTCAACCAGGGACAGGTGTCCGCAGCAGGAAACGTGGTACAAAGGCTTAAAAATTAAAGGAATTCTTATTCCAATGAATTAAAATTAAAAGACATTTTTTTTAGAAAAAAATCCCGGTTTTCCTTGTTTTTAAATAATTGGAATAAGTCAGTTAAATATGCTTATTACAAACTCTCAATGCCATCATTGTGCATTCAAAATCGACAAGACGTGTGTACAATAAAAG